>JAAXLI020003049.1:0-11570 GCA_014621495.2 Entosphenus tridentatus | reverse complement strand
CAGCGATGACGACGAAGACGAGGGTTATAGGATTGCGCACGCCGTTGCATTGCGAGACTCTGAGCGGCCGTGCCGACTCTGTGAGTGAGAGCGATCTCCCTGCTCCACGCCGTCCGTGTTGTGCTCACAATTCGACCGTCGGATGATTGTCATTGAAAGCACAGGATCGGCAATATTTGTAAACAATAAAAATAATACATCAGCTCTCTAGCGCTACCACAACCAGATTAGAATGTGCAGCACACTCGCTCGCCGTGGTTTCTAGGTACAGTATCGAACACTACGCTCGCGTATCACCCACCTTACCCGCATGCGTGCATCGCAAAAACAAAGATCCCCCGTATAGCCTTGACGGACTATTGGGGCAAGTGCTGTTAGCGCTCGCCTATGGAGGCCAGAGAGGGGCACGAGAGGGCGGGTGGCCAGCACCACGCCCGGCCGCCTTTGTCTGCCGAGTGGCGACGTCTACTACTACACACCGCACCGGGCACTCGTATGAGGCTTGAGTCGTCCTAAGGGAGGCCCAGGACGGTTCAATATTTGGTTATTGGTCGTGAGCAGGAACGGAACTCGGGTCGCCGGGTTCGTAGCGCGGTGCGCTGACCATTGCACCACCGCATTACAACCCGCACACAGGCACACACCCACAATACGAGTACATACACACGCAGAGGCAGGGAGAGGAACACGTGGACCAGAGAACGTACGCGGCTTAAAGGCATCGCGTGGACAGCGAAGGAGAGGAGGTGGGTCAGGGCAGGAGGTGTTGGATCGAAGGGACGGTGGCCGAGGGCAACGACGGAGCTGCAGACAAAGGAGGGAACGCGCCCGAGACGAGACCAAAAAGCTCAACACCTTCGTCAGTAATTAGACTGTGGTCTTGAAAATAATAAAAGTATATACTGGGTGACGTGTGGGACAATTGCTCTTCTTCACAGAACACAGGGGAGGGAGAGGGGTAGAGAGTGAGGTGTAGAGGCCATATTCATTGTCGCATCACCAGACTGCGAGGAATGGCGACGGTGGGGGGCTTCATCAAGCAGTGAATAGAGCATCGCTCATGATGTAGATGACTATTAGACCCTGCATACATCGGCGTCAACCCATCCGCTAGGAAAGCAAACGCCTTTCCTTAAACCTCGACCGCGAAGCGACCGGCGCCACTGTTTGTTCCGTGGACATTGGTTTGGTTCACCAAATTGTCCTCAACGTTGTGCGTTACAAATTCATCTCCTCGGGTTCGATTCTCGCCCACGACCAACATAAGTGACGAATATCTGATCACAGTGTCCGGCGCTGTGTGTGTGTATAACATCAACAAAGGGGAGACAAAGGGGGCTGGGCGTAGATCTCCCACGCATCACCCCTCGTGCGCCGTTGCCGGCCTTCCCAGGTGTTACTCGCTCACAGCACTTGCCCCCGACAGCCACTGTGGGCTACACGGGGGATCTTTGTCTTTCGTTTGTTATTTTCTCACCTGCCAAGAAGGCGACCAATATCCTGGCACCTAATGAGATGGGGAGGAGGAGGAGGAGCGCGTGGCGTGAATCGTCACGGTGACGTCTCATGGAAGATTCATGCGGAGCGGCCCTGAGCAGAGTTACCACTCGCGATCGCTCGCTCCCTCGCTCGCGGACGGCATCTCGGCAGAGTCGCATCAACATGCGTCTTCTTCTTATTAGTATTAGTAGTATTTCCGTTATTATATTACGTACTATTAAAACATTATCTGTGCCTCGAATGTCCTGGCTGGCTGCTGGCTAGGCTCCTCTCCACCCCAATGATAATTCTGTTATTAGTGGCTGCTGCGGGCTGTTACCATCGAAACTAGCTGGGTAACTGGTTACACGGGATTTTCGTGTAACAAACGAACATTTAGTTGAGTCGAATCAGCGGAATAAGAAGTTCGGAAGCATTTAATTTTAATAGTAATAATTATAATTGATTGTGATAGCGAAGAGGTGGGAGTAAATAAAATAGAAGACTGACTATGATTCATTTAAAGTCGCTCTCACCTTTCAATGTGTGCTCCTGCTCACGTATTTCTTTCGCTAGAATATTATTTAAATCCTATGGAAAATATTAAGACCGGGAGCAAGAGCAGAGCCTCACCATTCTGGCGAATTTCCCGATGATGCTGGATGCAATTACCAGCGAAACATCGTACCCAAAAATTGTAAATGTTGTGGTTTCACTCATCAACACACCGGTGGGCTAAAGTAGTAACTATTTGTCTTTTGCTGATTGGCCGTGTCGGGTGGTGGAGGGTTACGACACATTTATAAATAACGCGATCTAACCCAAAAACGTTTATTATGAATAATATTGGTCGCGAAAGCCCACGTGTTAAACTATTATTTCAATCCTATGGAAAATATATTCATTATAGACCATCATTAATAGTATTGTCTTCATCGATTGTCTTTGTAAGACGTATTATTATTATTACGATCACGGTTCATTGTCGTGATCACGAAAGAACGCAACGCGTCCGTCTGAGAGTGTAGCGATGTAACCAGTGGAGGTGCCGGCGCTGCGTGGATTGTGAACATCGCGGGATTGTGAGCGATGGCGACGGCTTTGGGGAGGCCTTCATCCAGCAGTGGACTGCTGATGAACGCACCCGGATCTCGTTGGATGCCGGGTGTTCCGCAGGTGGAGCTCCCGACATCCAGCACGCAGATGATGGCAGGATGTCTGTGAATGCCAGGTGAAGCGTATGTAGGCTTAGGCTGATAGCTGGTCAAGAGATAGAAGCACAGCAGCGGATTATTTAATCTATCTGTGCGGAACGGTGGGTGGTCTCCCCTCGATGTGCGAGGTGGGGTTTCTCCGGGTCCTCCAGTTTCCTGCCACATAAAGCAGGGCAGTATCTTAATTGAATTTGTCAAACATCCCGAGGCAAGGGCCCTCTTTAAGGAGAGCATTGAGACTCGGTGAGGCTTTCAACGGAGAAATGTCGAGCATTACAATTATTGTTAAAGTGGAGGGCAATTGTGAAGAACCACATAATCTAAAGGATACTTCCAATGAACGCGGTTCTACATTTTCCACACTGAGTCTCAAGATGTGCTCTCACCAGTCCTGCGCATGACGTCCTGTGTTCGCGTTCTTGACGATATGTTCTTTGTGAATGTAGGATAAAGCTTGAGTAATATGTGATGCAAACACCACCATCATCACAACCAGCATCTCTGCCGATGTTCATGTTATTTAGGGCAGCGTAATAATAATGATGATGATTTTCGGCTATAAATTCGAACGGGATGCCGTGCAGTTTTACCGCAGCCAATTTGCTACCCCACTAAATCCCGCGTGCGTGGAACAACTGGCCGTCTCTTTCTCCTCTCCCCTCTCCCTCCCTTTACAAAGGGCTCCTCAAAACATCCTCACGCAAATATAGCAGCTCTCCAAACAACAACAACAACAACATGTTGACAGTGGCACACGGACCCGAATATCTAAACACGCAATGCATTCGTCAATAACGCAACTCCACAACAATGAAACTATCTTGGCAATGGCCCTTCTATATTTCCCCACAGCCTTTTGGGATTTTCCAAAACAATGTTACCAGCAGAATGTGTTTCAGGACGCGACGCACCAGCGGTTCGTTACTCGCTCGACAGTGTCCCGAACACTGGACCAGAGCTGGCTTGGGATAAGGGATAACGGCTCTGCTACGAGAGGACAAGGTCCGCCTATCCACAATAAATGCGACATTATGATACCATCTATTCATATTCTCATGTGAACATGTTGATGCAAAAATAAATACGAGGACAAACGAAGGCGAGGTGGATGTGGCTGCCAAAATAAATCCTCAAAATATAATCAAAATATGTATTTATACTGGAGGAATCCGATGAGCTATAAAGCTCTTTCTCACAGGTGTCCAGTAGGGGCGGTCAAAACGGTACAACAACAAACAGTACAAAAACACGATAGGAGCGCAAAGTATAGGAACGGTGATGATCACACCCAAAGAACCACGGCGTTTCGGCATCTTCCGGCCGAGATTCAGCACGGAACCTGTGGATTATCTCGGACCTCACTTCACTCATCTCGCAGTCCCCATCAAGCAGCCGATATCCCTGCCGTCGAAGCTCATTGGCCACAACCCTACACATGGCAGCGGCAGCTGCTGCTGATGAGGATGATGCGGGTACTGGATGATGATGCGGATAATTTATGATGATGATGCACAAATGGGAAAATTAAAAACTCTCCGGGCAGTGTGCGGAGACTGTGGCCACCACGCAGAAGGGAGCCGTAAGACGCGGAACGACTCGACGCCCGATTCACGATCACGACGGAGGCGGCACCACCACCACCACCACGGCGGCGGTAGCGCTGATTCACCACTCCGCTACCGCTCCTGACGCCGTCACGTGGCTCATCGACCATGTCGTGCGACATGACGGCTGTCGCTCTTCGTCAACATCAGCCGTGCGGACAAGAAGCTGAGAACAAAACCCTCGTCCCGACAGTAATACACGTAGCCGTTCGTTCCAACAATTACAACAACCACCGCAACAATACTGCCAGCTCTTACATGCAAGGCGAGTGTCATCACCGTCACATCACTCGGGATTCGGTAGAGCGATGGTTTCAAGGGGAGAGTGGAACACAATAAACACAGGCATCCCTTCCTCGTGAGTCCCTTTCCCGATCCACTGCTGGATGAAGCCATCAACCCATGAGCGTCCCCTGTTGAGTGGTACCCGGCCCCTGCGAGCGTTGCACGAGGTGGTGCAGCCCTGCGACTTGCCGCCGCCCTCACGAGCCTCCTCAGCCCCGCCGCGGACGCGGCTCCTCTGCAAGTCGCGCCACGCGGCCACCAACCACCTCGCTGCGGTGACTCGCTCGCCAAGTGCGGCCCGAGGCTCGTGGCGGCTTCCACCGTTCAGAGCGCCCGCGACGGCACGCGGCACGCCGGCGGCGAGTGTCCGCGAGGTCGATGGGGACAATGCGACTTGAACCGCGTGTTGTGTTTTCATATCGCAGAGACGGGCGGCGTCTCGAACGAATGTTTATTTGCGATTTTACATTTTGCCAGATTCAAAATCACTTGCCAAAATTCCATCGCAAATTACTCAACCGGTATTACACACAGCAATGATCGCACCCCCCCCCTCGCCCTCCTGACGGAAGCTGTGCCCGTTGACGGTACCGGTGCCGAGTCGGATTGTCCCGCAGAGGGGCAGCTGCCAGTGGGGGTGCCGCTTCAGAGAGCTGCGTGGACAAGACGCGATGTGACGACGTAACGGACGGCAGGCTATAGGGGTGGCTCTATCGGCAACACAACTCGCCATAGTAGTCGCATCGTCATTATTGTTGTTGCTAAAGTCGTCATTAGCGTGGGACAGCCGAGCCGCGGTGTGGAGCTGCTCGAGAGGGGAGCGGTGTCCCCTTCGCGCTTCTATTGCCAGCGAAGTTCCCGACAAAACAAGAAGCAGCCTCGCCGGGAGGAGCGCGGGCAAATTAACAATCTGAGAATCCGCGACGAGCCCCCATCGCTCACGTGCGCTGATTCATTGCTGGTGGATTCACGGTGACGACGGCAAGCCACGAGGCTTTGCCAGCGGTGTTCCTCCGCACGTTCAAAGACTAAAACAGCCACAGCCCGCACAAATAATTCTCACCTAACGTATCACTGCACGTAAAACAAAGAGTGCATCCATTGCACGCGTGGTGCAAGATTTCCCGAGGTTTGTAAATATTTGCTCGGTAGCTATTGCCAATGTATTATATAGATCGCTTTACATGATCACGAGAATAGATCGCTACAGGTTATCCACCGATATATATCGATATAGATTATCACCGGTATATATCGATATAGATTATCACTTGTATAGATCGATATAGATTATCACCGGTATAGATCGATACAGATTATTACTGGTATCGATCGCTAAAGATAACCACTGATACAGATGTCTACAGATAATTATCAGTGGTATAGATCGATATAGATTATCACTGGAATAGATCGCTACATATTATCACGGGTATATATCGATATAGATGATCACTGGTATTGATCGATATAGAATATTACTGCTATAGTTCGATATAGATTATCATGGGTATATATCGAAATAGATTATCACTGATATAAATCGATGTAGATTATCACTGGTATAGATCGCTACAGATAATTATCACTGCTATAAATCGATGTAGATTAGATCGACGTACATTATGACTGGTATAGATCGATATATTATCACAGGTATAGATCTCTATATATGATCACTGGTATAGACCGCTATAGATGATCACTTATATAGACTGGTATAGATGCTCAACTGTGTGGATTGCTAGAGATGACCAAGGAATGAAACGCGTCAAAGGACGGACCACCGGGGAGATGGAGCGATGGAATCGGCTCCTCGTGGGCAGCAGCGCTGCTGGGATCGTTCCACCGCAGGATCGCCTGGGATGGAGGTGGCTTGGCGAAGCCTTCATCCAGCAGTGGATATATCACTGTTGCTGATCATAACGAATGTTTGAATGACATTGATCGCTAAAAAATACCTCCTAGACATATTGCTATAGATCACCAATGGTGTTGCTATATATCACGATAACACAGCTTTAAATAGATTATTGATTACATTGCTATGGGAAGGAGCGGTGGCGCAGTTGTTAGCAGGCTGCGCAATGAAGCTGGTCAGCGACTCAAGTTCGATTCTCCACGACGGCTAACATCAGTGGCGAGTGGTATGGGGCGGGGGCGGCCCCCCCCCGGCTCCCCTTCACCAACCCGCATCGCCCAGCGTGGTGAAGTATGGACAAAAACAAATCCCCAATCGACCAACGTGGCGAGCCGACACGTTCCTCCATTTGCGAAGTGAGAATGGGTGGCATTGATCTGGTTGAGGATTGCTAGAGACGTTCTGTTGTAAAGGTCACGATAGATTATTATCACTGACATAGCAGCAGATGCAATGCACACATTGCTGTAGATTGTTAATGATCGCGGGCGCTATGGAATAGACGCGATATCGATCTATATCGATATCCGATTCGAAACTTGGCTACCCAGACTCGTGCCAATTAAGGACACGAGGCAGGGACACTAATTGGACTTTTGCCCATTTTCTAACAGAATCTATACCCAGATCATCATCATCATGATGGTTAATCATCATCATCATCATGATCGTTAATCAAGATGATTAATCATGATGATGATGATGATAAATAATCGTGGCCTTACGTGGCGCGGGCGATGCAGGACACCTGACGAGCACAGGGCGCACGGCAGCGAGGAGGATTCGACTGCATCGCGCGCGGATTCACCAGGAAGCAGATCACCACTCCACCTCAACACCACACTCGTGAGTCGCACTGCCTGTGCTCGTGTGCGCGTTGCCTTAAATATCGAAGCAATACAAAATGAGCGACGTTTCAGGCAATGGTCCGTCCGCATGGCGAGGCCCGCGTCCGCGCGCGCGGCAGGAGCCATCGTGAGCCGCGGTGATGTCCCAATACATTGCGCCAAATAAAACAATATATAGATTGTATCCACAATTTCACAGCGTAACATATTAAAAACAAACCCGCGTTTGTTTTGTACAGGCGTGAGAAGTCTTGGGTAACACGCGCCTCCGATAAGAACAGTTGGCTACGTACGGTGCGAAAGAAGTTCAACACGTGCATGCATGCGATTAGAGTGAGGACTTCACGATTCAAATAACTCGTGAATATTAATATAAGAGAACAATACAAAATATTTCACCGTAGCGAGCGTATCGTAGTGACAGATTACCGCTATGTAGACTCTTACAACGAGCTGTATATTATTTAAATGTGTGTGTGTATCTATAGACGCGTGTTAAGTCAACTAGCCGGTGCAGTCGATTGTGTGAACACGTAATGCTGATTGACATACACATGTGTAGCCCATGCATCTTATAGAAATCACAAGAGTCATTGTTAATGTTGTTATATTGAATGTTCATGCCATAGAATAAAAAAAACTGCGAACAAGAGAGTGACGGGGCCCAGTGTTCGTGACGGATCAACATCGCTGAGTTGTAGTCTCGTGCACGTGGTTACCACTCTGTGTGCTGAGCAATGTTACAGTGCGGTATTATAATGATTATTATACACGTGCTGTACAGCCCTTTGTCAATCCACTGCTGGATGAAGGACTCCCCACGCCGTGTCGATCATGACGGGTTGTATATTTTGACCATACTTCACCACTCTGGTCAGCGCGGATGGCCCAGAATCGAGCTCAAATTCCCAGAGTTCACGGCGCACTGTTCTAACCACTGCGCCACCGCTCCCTAATTTTGCACGTTCAGTGTATTCCATCGTTGTTATTAAAATGCTCAAACTGAATTATTTATGCAAATAAATGATAAAGCTTACAACGTGTATATAAATATGCACACACGTACATATAAACATACGCATGCACACACACACATGAACAATATATACACACACAGGCCTGCGGGCACGCACAAAGATCCCCCGTGTAGCCGTTACGGGCTGTTGGGGCAAGTGCTGTTTGTGAGCATCTATGCAGGCCGGCACGGCACACGAGGGGGTGGGTGGCCAGCACCACGCCCGGCCGCCTTTGTCTTCCCCGTGGCGCAAAACCAGTAAAGAAATCACCTGCCGCTGATGTTAGCCGTGGCTGGGAATCGAACTCACGCGGCTTCGTTCGTAGCACAGTGCGCTAACCACTGCGCCACCGCTCTGCACAATACAAATACTTACACGGCTACAGTCTATACATTTACAGAATCAGAATACACGTACTGTACGTACATTGCACACACCCGCAACTACACACAGATGACACAAACTGCAAAGACAAATACATATATACACATACGCAATATCACGCACAAATACACAGAAACATATAAAGACCCCCGTGTAGCCTTTAGCAGACTGCTGGGGCAAGTGCTGTTTGCGAGAACCTATGAAGGCGTGCGCGGCGCACGAAGCGATGAGTGGCCAGCTCAACACCCGACCGCCTTTGTCTCCCCGATGCTGAAGTGTACACAACGCACAGGTACCGCCCCAGGTCCGGTTCAGGTAATCGTCACCGATGTTGGCCGTGAGCGGGAAGAGAACTCGGGTCGCCAGGTTCGAAGCGCACTACACTATCGGTCCCCATATATATACCGCATACATATGCATATACGCATGCATGCATTTTGCTCAATAAATTGCGACAAACAGAAAATATAAATGCGAGCTATTCTGGAATCACAAAATAGATGAAGGCCACCTTTCGCCATGCTGGTCATTATTTTGTTTCAGCATGCTCCACCACGCGGGTCACATACACAACACGAGCTGGACTCAGGCACACACAGAAATAAAAATTGATACAGCACACAGATAGCACATCGATTCTTCACACACACACGTAGATGCTCACACACGCACTCACACGCGGATCATAAATACAGTCCTATATAAATGTAAAGTTCCACGTGATACATTTCCACTTGTGGACAGGTAGCTTCTGACAAAGCGCTCCATAGCTCAGTGGGCATTACCTGGTAAATAAAAAAAATGTTTCGTTTATGAAATATAAAATAAAGTCACTACACGTACACAGCTACACAAAGCCAAACATCCCCCGCCTCGCCTGCTGGAGCAATGCCTGTTAGCGAGCATCTACGAAGGCCGACACGGCCAGCACCACGGCCTGCCGCCTTTGTCTCTCCAGTGGCGATGTTTACACAGCGCACCAGGTACTCATTTGAGGCTGATTCTACCTAGATGAGGCCCAGAACTGGTTCAGATAACCACCACTTGTGTTGGCCGCGAGCGCGAATCGAACTCGAGTTGCCGAGTTCGCATGATTAGCATTTGTGCTGCATACATACGCACATATGCACTCACATAATGGATATACACACGACCAATTTGATATATACACGTAGACACACAACAGAACACGTCTTCAAATACACAGCACATCATTTTTGATATGTACGCAAGCATATGTCCCTATACCCAATCATATACACATACCTCTTCTACCCACTGCGCATTCATTTGGTTACACACACACACAACGTAGGTACTCAAGCACACGCATCCCACTCATCGTCACATCAAGTCGATGCAAACTGAAATAATTGCGCACTCACACAAAGGTGCCCCCGATAACCTCAACGGACTCGTCGGGCAAGTGCTGTGAGCGAGCACCTATATAGGGTGGCAAGCACAACGCCCCGCCGTCTTTGTCTCCCCAGCGCTGATGTTTACACGCCGCACTAGGTATTGATTTAAGGCTGAGTCGACATAGGGGAGGGCCCAGGACCGGTTCACGTAGTCGTCAACGATGTTGGCCGTCAATAGCGGCAATCAAACTTGGGGTGGCCGGGTTCGTAGCGCAGTGTGCGACAGCTCCCCACGTAGATCACACAGAGAGAGAGACACACACACAACCCACAACACTCGCGGGTCAAGCCGCCTACAGCCACGGCCACCACCACCACGGCCACCACCACGACCACCACCACGGCCACCACGACCACCACCACGACCACGGCCACCACCACGACCACCACCACGACCACCACCACGGCCACGGCCACCACCACGACCACCACCACGACCACCACCACGGCCACCACCACCACGGCCACCACCACGACTACGGCCACCACCACGACCATGGCCACCACCACAACTACGGCCACCACCACGACCACCACCACAACCACCACCACCACCACGGCCTCCAGGCCGAGCGAGGCGGAGGGCTCCGCGCAGTCCTCACCGCGTGCCTCGTCCTCCCCTCGAGCGGCTCCGACCAGCGCCTCCGCAGCTCCGCGCCCGTTGAGGAGCAGCAGCAGGAGGAGGAGGACTCCGATGCATCTCGCGTCGTCACCCCCCAAGGCGGCGGCAGCATCGGTAGCAGCGAGAGAAGTTGCGGTGGCGGTGGTGGCGGTGGACTGAGCCACGCTCATCATCAACTCACGGCGCCGCCGCCGCCACTTCACCCACTCGCGCACCTCGAGCATCATCGCTTTCTCCAGACGTGACTCTACCGCTCAGAGACACGCGCACACGCACGTGCGGTGCTCTTCGCCTCAGCGTGTGTCGAGAGAGAGAGAGAGAGGAAGGTGTCCGTCCCATGAAACTGAACGCACGTGCGTGCACGCTTTGTCTCTAGCCCTCGCCGTGATGATGACGGTGATGATGGTGCCGGACGCCTGATATGAGCCGGGAGGAGGAGGAGGAGGAGTGGGGGAGGAGGAGGACATCGGGGCGAGGATGGCTGAGCCGTCTGCGCGCTCAGTGCCGCGCACCCGCAGCCGTGCGGGGTGAGGGGGGGGACACTTCTCCTCCTGTATTCGCAGGATCCGCATTGTGTCTCTCCTTGTGTCTCTGGGCCGCACATGGCGGGCTCCGTGCGCGGTCTCCACGGCAACGCACACAGCCGTCCCCCCGCCCGGGTCAATGAGGAGGGCTCTCTCCCTCCCTCCCTCCCTCTCTCCTTGTGTGTGTGTCTCCTTGTGTGTGTGTGTGTCTCCTTGTGTGTGTGTGTCTCCTTGTGTGTGTGTCTCCTTGTGTCT
>JAAXLI020003047.1:0-11574 GCA_014621495.2 Entosphenus tridentatus | reverse complement strand
TTTTATTACTTCCCTTCTACGTGACTTTACCGAAAGAACCAAGAAGACATCAAGTTATCGTCAAAATAGATGTAAGTGGTGGGTTAAAAAAGCAAGGCAATATCGCAGACATAAGTCACAAGATAATGAATGATGTGAGGTTAAGGAAGGTGACAGCTGAGGAGGAATAATCATTGGCAAGGACTGTTAAATGGATATATCTGGATAGCTATGAAGAGTACGTAAAATTCACCAAGTCTGAAAATATTGCCATTGAAAAGGCTTACAGAAACAGCAAATTATCTCTATAGATGACATAAACGCATACGTCGAATTCAATAAAAAAGATAATTATCAGTTGAAAACAGACCAACACTGAAAATTAAACGGAAAACAGCCTTGGGTAAGTCAATAAATGCATTATTTGTCACAATTATTAATGGTGTAGAATCATCGCCACGATCGTCATCGTCGACATTATCATTATATCAAGCATATTGCATGTGTGTATGTTGTATTTTCTTTCCCACCGTACGTAGCCAACCGTGCAAATCAGAGATGTGGGGGATAAACAAACAAAACACAATTAGAAGTCCTAAAGAAATTTGTTTTCAATCTGCCCGCTTAATTTTTTTCTGCCCATTGAGTAACCTCTTCAGGTTGGGACTGTACCAACATTTAGTTGACCCAATTGTTTGGGTTGCGTCACAGTGTGTTGTTCTTTAATCCTTTGGAATCTCAAAATCGTATCAAATAAAAACGCGTTGTGTGCCTAAACAATGTATACTGTCAGCAACATACTGCGATTGTATTGGAAAATACTGCGTTCGAAAACAGATCATCACTTGTAAAAATAACCATCACATGACTTACTCATTGAATATTGTACTGTAAATAATGATAATCTACATATGGAATACAAATTGTATTACTTATCTGAAGTCCAAATCATATTGACGCATGGACACAAGCGTTTGTTGTGTTTACATCTCTTTCAGATGTAATACCCGCAGACTGGGCAGACAAGGCTGAGTTCAAGGGCCACCATGTGATCACTATGGAGTTGAAACGAAAATCGAGAACCTTTCAGAAAATCAAACGCGAATTTGAACAATCCTTGGGGAAACTTTACCAACAGCCTGGGTATTCGATTGAAGAGGTAAAATGAACAAGAAAAAACTTCATTTACACGCATTTAGGATTTAAAATGTGCGTGAAAATGGTAACGAGCCTATAGCCCGTCCAAAGATGGGTGTATTGCAGTAAATCTGAAACATTCAATCGAAAAGCAGACCGCAACGTCTTATTCATTGCATCCATTCGTGTGCAATTTGTAAGGCCACGGTGACACAGACATTTCATTTACACGTTATAATCCCTTGTTCAGCATGATGTCCTTTTTACTTGTATGTCTCAATAGCGTTACGGAGATGGCATGACGTGAGGGTTCTGCCTTTGTAGTGAGAGTTATAAGTTGACACTGAGGAGGAGAGAGGAGGTGCCCCCCTACCCCCATGTGGAGTGACGTCACCCACTCATGATTATTAATGAGGGGGGGGCTCCATGCGGAGTGACGTCACCCGACATGGTTATTAATGACGGAGGGCTGGTCGATGTGGAGTGACGTCACAAAATGGCATCACCACAGTCGGCAAGTCACGAGCCGAGCAGGCCAGGCGGAAGCCAAAGCAGGCTGTTCACAAGTGAAGAAAGACAATGGAATAGAACACAGCACCGTAGCACCAGAAATCTAGGCTACAGACAAGGCGCGCTGGACGTAAGCTGCAGCAGCCTGAACGCATGGAAAGTGGGCAGGTCACAAGCCGAGGCAGGGCAGGTGCAAGCCACAGCAGGCTGATCACGAGTGAAGACAGCAGATGAAGTAGAACGCAGAGGACCACTGCAGGCAGAGGTGATCGAGGGCCTGTGCTTCAACAGGCCCAGGCGCAAGGAGCCAATACAGGGAGGCTGCAGCAGAGGCATGAGCAGGAGGCAGACTGGTAGGCCCGACCCTGCACTGGTCTCGCTTGGCCAGGGAATGAGAAGCAGGTCAGTTCTCATGGCAAGATAGAGGCAGTTGTTGTAGGAGAAAGGCTGTGCATTGCAGGCAATAGATGTTGTTGTATTTGCCCGTTTCCAGGTTTGAGCACTACCAGTGACATCATAATAACAGTCTGTGCCACTGGACGGGTTCCACAGGATTGGAAGGATGCCCTGGTGGTCCCCCTCTTTAAGAAGTGGGACCGCACAGACTGTAACAACTACAGGGGCATCTCACTCCTCAGTGTGCCGGTAAACGGCCTGGCGAGGATTATTCAACAATCAACTTGCTGACGAGAGGCTTGCGGAGCCACAATGCGGTTTCAGGAAGGGCGGTCCTGCACAGATGCCATATTTTGTCCGTCTGCTACAGCAGAGGTGTAGGGAATTCCAACAAGACCTACATCTCTGCTTTATTGACCTGGTCAAGGCCTATGATACCATCAGTAGGCCTGGGCTCTGGGTTGTTCTCTATGCTTTCGGAGTCCCTGACCCTCCGCTCACGCTCATTAAGGACCTTCATGATGGTGAGCAGGCCCGGGTAAAACTACGTGGCTGGGAGTCAGAGCCATTCCCTGTACACCTTGGGGTGCGACAGGGATGTCCTCTGGCTCGAACATTATTTAACTTCTATTTCGACCACTGGGAGGCTGATCGATGCCAGGTTGCTCAACCACGTTATGTATGCCGATGGTCTGGTCTTACCATCAGCCCCACCAAAACTAAGCACCTGCCTGGGTATGTTGTACCTCCCAATTGGTGATAGGACAGTTCATCTTCTTGGTTCTTTCGGTAAAGTCACGTAGAAGGGAAGTAATAAAATAATAAAAATAATAAAACATAATCAAATAATTCTCACGACGTTTCGGCCACAACGCAAGCAGCCGTCTTCAGGTGAAACCAGGTCTGTCGATATAACAGTTGTGGAGAGAGTGGAGAGTTTCCCATACCTTGGAAGTGTTCTCATGACCGGCTCCGGTTTAGCAGCACAGGTCTCACTCCGAATCAGTCGAATGGCATTATCTTTTCATTGGTTGCGTAATGCTGTGTGGAAGCTACCTGGTCTATGACTCCGCACGAAGCTTCAGGTCTTCTCGGCCACAGTCATTCCCTCCCTTCTCTACTATTGCGAAATGTGGACCCCCATAATGGAACATCTTCGCCGGTTAGAAATATTTAGGCTGGCCTACCAACGATCCATCCTGGGTTTAAACAGGCTGGATTGTGTGAAGAGCTCATAAATCCTTGAAAGATGTGGACAAAGTCCCATCAGTGAGCTCCTCCGAAAGGCAAGGCTGGGTTGGCTGGGTCATGTAACCCGCATGCCCAGCCACCGCATGCCTAAACAGCTTTTGTTCGGCTAGATCGAGGGAGCCAAACGGGCGCGGCACGGGCTAGAGAAGAAATGGAGTGATGTGATACAGGAGGACGTGGAGCTGAGTGGACTTGCCGATGACTGGTACTAGTGGTGTCAAAATCGGCCTCTGTGGAGGAGGCTCGTGAAGGACGCTGCTGGACAGTTGGAGGCAGTTGCCCTCCAACAACAATGGAGGGCAGAGGAGCGACGCTCACAACAACGAGCGGAGTGCCGGGTGGCTAAAGCAACAGCAAGTTGCACAGTAAGGGGCACAGGTGTTGCATCAGCCAGTCGTCTCAGTCAGTCAACCCGTGGCACCTGGGTCTGCCCCGTGACCTGCCAGCGGGCGTTTGACACTTCACGTGGCCTCAAGGTGCACATAGCCTGGCACAAGCGTCGTGGTGACATCACAGCCATTTGTTGGCGAATGGGGGTTGTTGTTGTACTTCAATATAAATGTATGTATAAGTGCGTGTGTTTTAATGTATTTGCTAACGTTTGTATTGTAATGCAAACGTATGTGTGCAAGTGTGGTTTAATGAACAAGTATGTTTCGTGTTCAATTAATATGTAAGTATGTGTGTATTAATATGTATAGGTATTTTTAATGTAGAGATGTGTGTTAATTAGTATATATGATTGTAACGCATATGTTAAATTTAAATATATGTTAGTATATGTTTCAAGTAAAGGTGCGAATTAAGTGTGGGTATGTTTAATAAATGTTTTAAGTGTACACATGGTGTGGTAAGTGCAAGCGATATGTTGTGATGCAGGTGGTAACATATATACAGTATTTAAATGTACAGTCTAAGTGTATTATGTAATCTATGTATGTGTTTGATGTAATGTAAAAGTGAGCAAATTACTGTATACCTAAGCAAATAGTGTGTGTTGTAATGTAAGTGCACGATTTTACAATGTTGAGGTGTACTGTACTGTGAGTGTAAGCATATACATATCTGTGAGCTGCAAGAGTCCAGGCTGCATGAGGCAGCAACAAAGGAAGGGCCACAGCAGAGAAGTCTTTCACCAGTCAAAATACTAATAATATCACATCTAATTTAAAACAAATTGTAGTAGTGTAATTAAATCCACGGGGGAGACAGGTCAGTATTAACCCTCTTTATGTATCTTGTCCAGCTCCCCTTACACAGCCATCTCTATCCGCCCACGACTCCTGCCCTCTCTGCCCCCCTCCAATCATGTCCCCCATAGGGCCTTTCCTCCAACGCATCATGGGGTCAGTGGCTCGTCCTCTAATGCAGCAGTCCCTAACCTTTTTTGCACCATGGACCAGTTTCGAGGAAGAAAATTTCTTCACGGACTGGAGGGGGGTGATCATTTGGTTTTTCCCTCTTTTCAAAGAAGCTCTCCAGCGACGTTTGTTTTTTACTCATTTTGGCTAGGGTTAGCTGTAACGGAGACAAGTGCGCAGTGCGGGAAAGAGGCATGGACGGAAGTGGTAAATCAAATAATGGGCGGGCCAAGCACGGACTCATCGCTCACCTCCTGCTGTGCGGCCCGGTTCCTAACAGGCCACGGACCGCTACCGATCCGTGGCCCAGGGGTTGGGGACCCCTGCCCTAATGGGCGAGCTTTGAGGCTCTGCTGTCAGCTACGTGCAGCCATGCTCATGACATCTGCCCTGAGTATCCTATAGTGGTATAAATAAGCTAAAAGTCAAAATAAAACATGAAAACAATTAATATATTACAGATAAATACTAGATAAACGGAGAAGCAGAGCACGAGTAGCAACAAGTCTGCCAGCATCCCCCACTCTCAAAGTCACGACTCGAGTCAAAGTCTAAGTTGCTCATTCCTTTACTAAACATAAATAAAATAAAAACAATAAACGTACAGCTAACATGATTTAAAAAAAATCATGTTATTTAAAAACAAATTTTACCAGTTAAGGTCCACCTAGCTATGGAGCTGTTTTATCATAAGCGACCTGGCTATCACACATGATAGCGCAATGAAGTGGCTTACCACGTGGAAATTTATCGCAGCAGCCAAACAATCTAAACGTATAGCAGCGAACTACCTTTAATACTGAGGGTTGAAACTTATGGTGATGACGAAGTGACAGAATTGGGTGAGGGGAAGGAGCAGAGGAGATTTGCCCACCCGCTAGCTCCACCTGCTGGTGGAAATAGAGCGGTCGCCGGAGCTGAGAGATGTATATGTCGGGTTATGAAATTTTTATAAAAAAATTCTAAAATTATAATCAAAATAGAAAAAAATCGCAAATTGCGGACATTATGCTAATGTATGTAATTATATGAATAAATTATGATAATCATGGATATAATCGTATTAATTTTTGCACATGCGTTCGATTATGTTAATGTGGGCAGTTATGATAATTAGGCTTAGCTTCGCTGCCCAGTGTCGTATTTATAAATCGGGATAAAACAATTATCCTTGCTTAAACATTTATTGATTATCTTAGTGTGTTTATCTTATGTTAGGTCTCCAAATTCCTATCTCAACGCAGGATACAGTTCTTATAAATCAGAGTTATGCATGGACTTGGAAAGAAACACTCAAAATACTTCTGTGTTAAGCAATTTTAATTCTAAACAAAAATATGACACTCTAATATGCGAACTCTCATGCTCGGAATTATCCACGGTACCATCGGGGAGATTTCTCTCAGTGAGCAGCACATTTAACCATCACTGCCTTTTTTATTTTTCAACCGCACATATCATTAATTCCACTGCGTAACGAGCATATCTGGCGACAGGTAGAGTCTTAAAACAGGCATGCAACGATAGTCATATGAAAGGCAATAAGCAAATTATTAGATCCCGAAGGCAAAAGCATACGTCAATAAATTTGTCGGCAAGATTACATTTTTAACTAAATGTTTTGAAACAATGGGGTGTGAGTGCGTGCGTGTGTTCTTTGTGGGAGAGCGTATTCTGGCTCAGCTTTAATTCATTCTTAAGCGAGATTCTATGACAAAGGAACAGGTTTGACACGATATTCTCTCTCTGTAAACGTGTGGATTCGTGATGAGGATTTCAAGAGTTTAGTTTGCATCAACGAATCTATTGGTCGTATATACGGTAAAAAAATAAATGAAAAAAATTAAGGCACTTATAATTGGCTTATTCTAATCACGCAATGAGCCGCGATGCCTTCAAGGCCAGATGATGATTCATACTTCATAATTGGTCTTCTTATGATTGGCTAGGGTTGATTCCATCTTGTGAGAGCGTGGGATTGTCTCCTTGGTAAATGATTGTATTTAAACAGACGCCGTCGTGAGTTTGTGAGTCTGGGGGAGGGAATACGAACGGCTTTCTCTCTCCGCTGCTAGATGAGCGGCGTCGGCCCGATGTTGTCCTTGGAGAGGCTTGGTCGCTAGGTGGCGCCAGGTGGCCCTGGTGGGGCTCGGCGCGGGCAGGCGGGAACCCGTACTCTGTAGCGCTGGCGGCGCGGCGGTGGGCATTCACTCGTGCGCTGGTGGCTGGCACCTTTGTGCTCAGCGATGGACGACGCGGCTGTGCGCGCTCGCCGGCTCCGGGTGCTCTGGCGATGAACGATGCTCTCGTTCGTTGCTGGGTTGACGTTGGGTTGACGTTGGGTGTCGTTGCTATTGCTCGAGAATGATAACTGAAATCTACGTCAGTTTCACTCGCACCTCGGCGGCTCGGTGTAGCGGTGGTGCAGACCCCTGCTTGGCTTGGCACGTCGCTACTCAGCGAGCCCCTCCATACTTGCTGATTTTGCTAAGTCTTCTGTGTTGGTGGCGATGGTGTTGAGATGCTGAGATGATGGTGATGATGGTGGCACTCCTCCGTTGGTGGTGATGAGCGAGATACTCGATGTATGGCTGTGTCTCCCTTTTTATCTGAATTTCCTCCCTTCCTTGCGTCTCTTGCGAGAGAAAAAAAAATATGCGTACTCTGTTCTGCTCTTACCCCGTGGCCATGAATTATTGCCCCCACCCCTTTTCATCCTTTGGTGACCCCGAGCGGGTGGTTTCCGTCAAGTTTATGTCTGTTTGCGTTTAAACCAAAACGTGAAGCCCCTCCCCTCTCGAGAGAAAAACAAAGAACCAGGTGCCCTCTCGGCCCCTCCCTGCGGTCTCTCCCCGTAGCCGCCCTGACTCCCTACCCCTAAGTGGGGTCATCCCGAGGTCAGACCTCTCCATACGGATTTATGGCTGGCCTGTTTTTGTGCCAAACCGTGGGAAGACAAAGGTGGCCGGGGAGGCTTTGGTTCCATGGGATGCATTTATGTGGTCCTGTGTGTTAGGTTTATTCCTTGTATCTCGTATGAGCTACCCCCGGTCTTGATATATCGTGGTTATTATTCGGTTTAGGTTTAATCAGTGTTCGTAATGCTCCTTGTTACGTCAGTATTTCGGGGTTTTGGCCATGCTTCATTATGAGTCTGTCCCCAGGGATTGGTGTGTTATTTTGAGTTATATTTCAATGCTGGGGAATAGTTTTAGTTTGAACGTAAGTTTTTCGTGATGGCAGGGGCTCGTGTATTTGGTTCATTTGGTGAAGTTACGTAGATGGAGAGCGATAAAGCAACACAAGGGCCTATGTTCTGATTGTCCCAACCCCTCTTCCTTGGTGATCCCGATCGTGCTGTTTTCTATCAAGCTTATGTCTGTTTGTGTTAAAACCAAAACGTAATGCACCCTCCCCTCTCTGCGCGTCTCTTGCGAGAGGAAAAACAAACAACAACAAAAACAGACGCCCTTCATACGGATTTATGGCTGGCCTGTTTTCGTGCCGAACTGCTGGAAGACAAAGGTGGCCGGGGAGGTTTTGGTTCTATGGGATACATATTCTTTTAGTTGTGCGTGGTTGACCTATTTTGACTTTCTATTCTTCTGGATGACCGTTGTTCTAATACTTAATACTTATTATTCGGTTTGTGATTTACCACGGTTATTACCACGTATATTCCTAGGGTTCATTGACGTTTGTTGTCTATCTGTATACAGGGATTGCACTGTTTTACTAGAGTTATATTTTAATGTCCTGAGGATACACAACTCCATATGACGCGGTTAGCAAATTGGTATGTCGAAGGAAAACCGTAGATATGTAAACAACCGCGGATGCGAAAAATGTGGTTAGCGGGGGATTGCTGTATTTCTTTACAGTGAAACTAAATATAGCGCGGAGGTTGATTTAACACAGGTTCTATTTTAAGGTTATGCTAATGTATGGAGAGAGTGGTTTGGGAATGAAGGTGGAGGAACAAGGAACGTTCCAAAGGTATTTAAACCCGGTCAGGCCCACTGAGCTGTGTAGTTCTTCATTCAGAAGTGACCTGGCCACAAATGATAGCTCGACAAAGTGGCTTATCATCAGCAGCAAGTGGCTTATCATCAGCAGCAGCCAAATACTCAATGCACAACTTGCAAACAGGGTAGAAGGTGTGTACATATGTAGTGGTTTAAACACGCGCCATGCATGGGAGATTGTGAGCACGTGCGCGTAGAGTACAGTGGGGGCATATGAGGACGGGCGTTGTTGCCAGGGCTCGAAGGGGTAGGCCAGAGACAGGTTGGGGGCAATTAAGGACACGGGACCGTGATTGGCTGGTGGTGGTTGTTGTCGTGGACTGGCGCCGCGGAGTCTGTAAAAAGAGACAGGTGGCGCCGGGGGCGAGGGGTTTCGAGGGGGTTGGCAACTAATTAATTGGGAATTAATTCGGTCGGGCATAAATACAGGGGTGTTGGAAGCTGAGGAGAGTTCGCACCTGGGATTGGATGAAGACGGTCGGAGCCGAAGCAGTGGGGTGAGGAAAGTATAGGGTAGCAGTGGAGCGAGAGAAGTATAGGGTAGCAGTGGTGTGAGGAAAGTACAGGGTAGCAGTGGAGCGAGAGAAGTATAAGGTAGCAGTGGTAGAATAATACATAGTGTAATATTACAAGGTATAGGGTGGTGTATAGCAATACAGTATATAATTCAATGTTGGGTTTGTCTATGGCAGTATATAGTCTAGTGTAGACTCGTGTGATGTAAGAGAATAAAGTTTAGATGGAAGCATATTATATTTTTTGCGACGTAGAATTGTTATGTATTACTTACTGTTAGTAACTCCGCTTATTGTAGAGTATATTTAGTATACTGATGATACTATGTAGTTTATACTTTAGTTGTATACGTGGTGGTTTTAGTTACTGCAGCTACATACTATTAACACTCCTTCCCTTTATTAATGCTACCCCTATCCCCTCCCTTTGATGCTGCTAATCCTGCATATTGCAAGGGCATAAGTAGTACTAATCACATACCTGCATTTCCCATAAATATGCTAAATTCCTCTTGATATGCAAATTATTTTGTCAAGGCGCCCTTCCCCGCCCTTCCATACCAGCTTAAATATATGCTCCAAGCATGGTGCTGTTTCATTCAGACGCTGTCTCCCCGACAGACCTGGTCTTCACCTGAGGACAGCTGCTTGCGTTGTTATTTTATTATGTTTTATTTTATTACTTTATTATTTTCATTCTACGTGACTTTACCGAAAGAACCAATAAGATGAATCCCTGCAGTCACGAAAGCTTTAAATCGAAAAAGTATAGGGTAGCAGTGGAGCGAGGAAAGTATAGGGTAGCAGTGGAGTGAGAGAAGTATAATGTAGCAGTGGAGCGAGAGAAGTATAGGGTAGCAGTGGAGTGAGGGACGCGTAATCTAGCGCTGGAGTGTGACGGAGAAGCCGACAGAAGCGGCTGGAGTGTGATGGAGAAGCCGATAGGAAGCGGCTGGAGTGTGACGGAGAAGCCGACAGAAAGCGGCTGGAGTGTGATGGAGGAGCCGATAGAAAGCGGCTGGCGTGTGGCGGAGAAGCCGCGGGAGAGCGGCTGAACTGTGACAGAGAAACAGAGATGACCGTATACGCAGATGGAGAGCGGAGTGAGCGAGGCAGGCGGAACGCGGCGAGCGAGCGGCGAGCATGCTGGAACGATGTTGAATTGTTTGGTGTTAGCGGAATAAAGTGACGACGGAAAAGCAAGAAGCTGTCGCGTGAAGTTCAGCACTACACATAGGCCATGCAGTTCTCGAAGGTGGTTTGCAATCCAAACAATTAGACAGCAATCCTTCACCAACCACGGGGGTCAGGTTCCTGGAAAAGGCCGTGGAGGGCAAATCCGCGACTGGTAAAGTACAGCGGCTTATGGGAATGGGGGGTTAAGGGAACCACGCTCGTGGTCAGACTTGTCATAGCTTAACTAAGTTGCCTGTTTCTTCACTAAACACCAAATCAAATAGGGTGCATTACACACTGCCATAATAAAACAAATTCGAGCAGTCCTTGGGTTACGAACCTAATTCGTTCCTGAGACCTGTTCGTACATCGAACGGTTTGTAAGTCTGAACACAATAATGCACTATTTACATTTCCATACGGTCAGTGTTATGATATGTGTTCCAGTTCAACAATAAGGGAAGCATTGTTAAACTCATAAATAAGAATACATATCGTACATTTGCATGTATCACTTAAACAATACTCTATAGTAAATAAAACAACAAATTAACATAAAGGGAAACATCCTGATGCTAACTTATAGTCGGAAAGGGGTAATGGTTCACCACAATTACAGACATACACATCTACCCCAATTACAAGGATCCCCCGTGTAGCCTTAACAAACTGCAGGAGCAAGTACTGTTAGCAAGAAAGCACTCATGAAGTCCAGGGGGTGGGTGGCCAACACCAGACCCGGCAGCCATTGTTTTTAAGTTAAGTCAAAAAATATATATATATCCATTGTCTTTGAAACTGATTGATCTACATCAGAGACAGCCTTCTTGATGGCCTAGTCTCACTAGTGTCAGACCAGAGAATGCCAAAAGGCGAACAGTACAGAGCATGTATAGCTTGGGTGAGGAGGTATATCACGGGATCAAAGTATGAACAATAAGAATAGGTTTTATCGTTTGTTGATTCCCTGCAAAAGCAATCTATTTGGTGTTTGAACATTTCACCACCTCTTTGGTTCTTTCGGTAAAGTCACGTAGAAAGGAAAAATAAATTAAATAATAGCATACGACGTTTCGATTGCAACACAAGCAATCATCATCAGGTACAAATGAAAGAGAAAACAAACCTAGCAAACTTAGAAAGATAATGCAATACAACACAGATAGTCGGCTAACATACCAGGTCCCTGTGGGGTGGGCTGGTAGGAACAAACAAATGAATGGC
>JAAXLI020003046.1:0-11577 GCA_014621495.2 Entosphenus tridentatus | reverse complement strand
AGCTGATCGAGTCTCTCACCTTTCTGAAGAGATGCCGCGACTCTAAGACGCTGTCGCCTCGACAGACCTGGTTTCACCTGAAGACGGCTGCTTGCGTTGTGGCCGAAACGTCGTGAGAATTATTTTATTATGTTTTATTATTTTTATTATTTTATTACTCCCCTTCTACGTGACTTTACCGAAAAAACCAAGAAGATGTCGTAAAAGACTTTGGGCCCTATAACGCATCTAGCGAGTCGTCCATGCGAGGGAGGGGATATGCATCCGCCACCGATATCTTATTTAACTTGCGAAAATCAACGCAAAATCGTAAGTTCCCATCACGTTTTTTCACTAGGACTATGGGCGCCCCCCACAGGCTATTGGACGCGGAAATAATACCAGCTGCCAGCATCTAATCCACAGCCTGGCGTACCTGTTCCTTCTCTGCGGAGCTAAGTCTGTGGGAATTAATTCGACTTGGGAGCGAGTCACCCGTACTGATATGATGATGGAGGAGAGGAGTGAGCCCAATATCAAATTTGCTGGTGCTAAAGACATCGAAAAAATCGTATAAGAGCCGACGCAGCTGAGCTCGCTGAACCTCTGATTGCAGGGTTCTCGGAGCACAGAGATTCCAACCATGCGGAATCCAGCTCATGAGGTCTACCAAGGCTTCCCGCGAACCCAGGAGCTGTCTCTGCATTATCAAAACACTGGGCCGCCGAGGCGTGCGCCAGGACAGTGCCCGCCTGAATCACAACCGCGCATGCCCCGCACTAAGTACTTGTAGGAACGGCATCCGCTAAGTGGATACAATAGTCTAGGCCCCGTCAGGCAAGGAGATCACAACACGGCGTTAGAAGGGGTTAGCAGGATCCCTTCCTCCGGGCCTGGTGAAGGCAACCGCAGTCTTACGAGCATTTGAGAACCCGGAGGCACTTAACGGTTTGGCTAGCCATCGCATTAATGACAGTGTTCTGCGATGGCTGTCGACCAGGGGAGTTCAGAAACAGCAACCGCTGTCCCAATGGTAATTCAAAACACCCCTGGTCAATGAGAATTTTCAAGGGCATCCTGCCTAGAAAATAGGTACCCAGCAAACAGGGCACGGCCAATGTCCGTGAAACCAATATCTGCCCTTCCAAAATGATTTACCCAATTTGCACAGAGGCCAACATCTGACACATTATGCCCAGACTCCCCCGTTAGCTGCCACACGAGCACTCTCCACGGGGGTAAGAGGATCGGATGACGAAGGTAATGTATGAAACACAGCCTCGGAGACCATAGTCACAACGGCTCCAGTGTCTATCAACAGACAAACATGGATCCCCTGGATTATCCCCATAACTGTTGGGGAACCCGCTGCGGCACCCACTAAGCGATGAGCCAGTGAGTTCCAGTGCTCGACACTGCGCAGCCAACATGCTAACGACCCCGGACCCTGTTTCCGAGTTGTGATGGGATGAGATTGCACAGGATGAGTCTGCATGCAACCTATACTAGATGGATGATGGGACAAAAGCGGCCGTGTGTCTGATGCGTCCAGACTGACCTGTGTATTGCGAAAGGAGGAGGTGTTGAAGCTGCAGGATGGATGTGGCGAGAACCCTCCGGTCCCATGGTGGCAGTCGACGGCGATGTGGCCCGGGCAGCCGCACCTGTAGCAGGTACAATAAGACCGCCAAAGGGTTGGTTGGCTTAGCCTGGGGCGCCATTCCCGTGCTGATGGTCGCAGGCCAGCGCTCCTTCCCTCCATTCCCCGGGCGAAGTAGGCACATGCCTGCTCATCCACGGCCGGCTCCGTTGCACTGGCCGCCACTGCCGGCCAGTCTTTAAGGTTGAGGTGCGCTTGGATGCCGCGGGCCACCTGCAGAGAAGTCAGGTTGTCTTCCTCTGCCACCGCGAGGGTGACCCCAAACCCTGAGCCAAGGAGAGAAGCTGTTCCAAGACGAGGGAATCCAAGGCAACTCTGTCCATGCGAGGGAAAGCCACGTACCCCAAGGCGAAGAGCGTACTGTGATAGGCCAGCGGCATCTCGCTCTCAGCTGTCGCTGCAGCCTGAATCTTCTCCGAACATTAGACGGGGGATCAAAAAATTAACCCGTAAAAACTAAGTTTTTCACTCTAAATCCTTTATATGCGTGGCGGCTAGAGTCCTCTCGTCCTCTGGCTTGAGATGGCTGCCACCTATGGGTCAGATGATTGTCTGCCAGCATTAAGCAATAGGTAATTCAATATTTATTTATTTTTTGCTAAACAGTGTAAAATTTGGGAAAAAAAATTTCACGAAAATTAATTGTCACGCACAACGAGTCTGTGTGGAAAATGTCAGCTCGATTGGATCACGGGAAGTGGGTTAAAAAACGACCTAAAGATTTGCACGGTCGTAAGCAAGCAAGCAAGCATGCAAGCACGCAAGCAAGCAAGCAAGCGAACTTAATATAAAGGATTTAAAAATAGTGGCCATCTCGGTGTAAGTGTGCTCGAGGGTCACTCTATCCGACTCAGAGATGGCGAAAAAAACGGCTAGCGTGTCGTCATAGAGGGCCGTGGGAAGAGCTTGAAGTGCCTCCCGGAATGTCCATCCCACTGAGATGTAGGCGGCCTCGTTTGGATGAGGAAAAGCCATCCAATCTCATCCTGCAGCAGTGAACTGATGCACCGGTGGCAGCTGTTGGAACTTGGGAGTGCCTTCAACCTTGGAAGTTGGCAGTTGCTGCTGAGGCGCGGGCCAATCGCCCGAAATGGAGGACGAGTGGCAGGAAGGTCCAGTGCCCCAGTCACAACGGTGGAAAGCGTGTCTTGGCGTCCAGTGTAAGTCGTAGCAATCATCAGCTCGAAGAGATGAGCGGCGGCTGACAGCAATCTCCCCAGGTGACCAGCGATGTCCAGCCAGCTCTGCGGATGAGGCGGCTGGGCTGGACTCTCCACACATTCTTTAGCCGACTGAAGCACGTTGTCGGAGTGGGCGCTCGGAGCTCCGGCAACCGGAGCTGTTGGAGGGACGATGTCTTGCTCGGCGTCGTTGTCAGACGACTCAACAGGTGGGTTATTACGTTTCATTGCCGATTTGGACATGACGGCGAAGGTTCGTTGGCACTTCTGGCACCAAATGTAGTCTTCAAAAATTACTCACACCGACACGTTGTAACAAGTCACCTGCTTACACTTTATTCACCTGTTCTTGCGCCAGTTATAGGCACTCCTATAACTAGCTGTACGGTGATATATACTTAACTTCTCCTGCTCTTATCTATTCTGTACCTTACTTATCCTGCACTCAGCAGCTCTGCTCTCAATAACTCTGCACACAGCAGCTTCACACCCAGCGACTCCACACACATCATCTTCGCACTCAGCGACTCCTCACACAGCGTCTTCGCACACAGCGTCTTCGCACTCAGCGACTCTACACACAGCAGCTCTGCACTCAGCGACTCTGCACACAGCAACTTCGCATCTCCACCGCTGCCCTCACCTATGCTCCCTCAGACCCGCTCACCCATCTGTCCCGGGCGGGGGGTTCAACCAACACCCGCCCGGTGATGCGTAAGGATTGAGGTCCCGTTGATGACTGGAGCGGCAGTGGCAAGATGTCTTCACTCTTGGTTCCTAGCAACAACTCCTCTCGCTCACACACACTCTCGCTTATAACCCCCTGCTCATCCCGAGTCCTCACGTGCTTTTACTTAAGCTGCCGCCAGGCCGGCGCCAGTTGTCCCATTCATCTCTTATCATCACCCCCCATCTCCAGTCTTCTAGGCGCCAACCTCCAGTCACAGCGTAGCACCTATTCGACCTCGGTTGCACCCACTTCTCCCCTTAATTACTGGTGGTTTGTCTGTGCAAACCTCGTGTTGCAACACGCTAATCTGTTCGGCGTCAGTTGCACCCGCTTCTCCCCTTAACTACTGTCGGTTTGTCAGTGCAAACCTCATGTTGCAACGCACAAACCTGTTTGCCCTCCGTTGCACCCGCTTAACTGTGCGCACCGCGTATTTCTCTCCTCTACATACGTACATGGCATTGCGGCTCATGAAATATTGTGGGGTTTTTTTCACCAAATTTGAAAAAGTGTCTTTTCTTCGTCATTTTTTATTGTCAACCACCTGGCCCAGGGGAAACTGGCCAGAATTATCAGGGCCATCAGTCCTGATGGACAGGTGGTGGAGAAGAAAGGGGTGGAAAGCCAGTCTCTGGGTCATATGGCCCAATGGTTGTGTAGATCACGGGTGATATCATGGGGTTATTTTACCAGGTAATGCCCACTGAGCAATAAAGCTCTTTTTTCAGAAGGAACCTAGCCACAAATGAAGTGGCTTATCCACAGGTGGATATGTTTGGCAGCAGGCAAACACTCTAAATGTTTGATGTTTATTCTAAATGTGGAGGGGAACCCCAGAGGACCCGGAGAAAACCCCACGTGGCCACAGGGAGAAACACCGCAAACTCCAACTATACAGTAGGCCTCGGGGTCAGGATCGAACCCACAACCTCCTGTATATCAGGCAAGGTAGTTAATATGTCGAGCCAAGGGGAGGGGTCCCACTTGGAGGGAGTTAAATAGGAAGACAGCACCTAGAGAGAGTCATGGGGTGGAGAGGGGGCGGGGTGTGAAGCGCAAGGGAGCGGTGATTCAAGCCACTGAGTGTTGGATAGATTTGGGTAGGACTTGTGGGGGAGGAGAGCTGGATACTCCAATGGATGAGTGGCCAGGTGGACGAAGAAGATAGTCGGCCCAGTGATAGGCCAGAATATGTGGAGTTACATATTCAGTGTGACGCATTACTGTAAGAAGAGGTGACATGCATGGTCTTTTATGAACTTTAATGTTCCTGATGAAAAATAAGAATAGGTTTTACCCTTTCTGGTAATAAAACAAGAGTTGTGTTAAGATGTTCAACCACCACGTAGATAACTTTTGAAAGGCATCAAATCTGCATTAACCAAACGTACTTGTGGCAAAAAATGCAGACAAACACACTGATAATAATATATGCACTGTTTTTGAAACCGATTGGCGTACACCAGAGACAGCCTTCGTTATGGCCTTGTCTCACCACCAGTGTTAGACCAGGGAACAACGCCTAAAAGGCGAACAGTACAAAGACAATGCAAGTATTGGACCACTAATAGCTCGGGTCGAGCAGTTATATCTACAGGACCTTTTTGCCAGCATAAAACATTTATTGTCTCTGACTGTTGTGAGGGGCATTATATAGGCGTACACTTGTATCTAACATAGGAAAAAACAGCACTCACTTTCATGCGCACCGTACCTCTCTAACCACGGATCAATGCTCCCTTCCTTCACTGCAGCCTCGCCCATCTCCTCGACCTCAGTCACTGCAAGTTCCACCTCCACTTCCCTCTTCTCCTCCAGGCAGCCACCACCGTGCCTGTGGCTTTCGCTGGGCCTGGTGTCTGTACTGCTAGAGGGCATATGCCTCGTTAGATGGCGATGGAAGACAGAATAACTTACTGGGGACTGCGGGTAGAAAGTGAGGTAGTCCAATTAGAACTCGTGGTGGTGACTTGAACAACAGGATAGGGATAAGGATACCCAACGTTTCTGTGGAGATTAAAACAAATCTTTGTAGATGAAATTATGCATTTATAGGGCACTTGTTTAATTATCCCAGCAACTCGAAGCACCTTTTAATACATCTTAACTGCTCCAATGTAGCATAGCCAGGGGAACCCACCAGCAGTATGTAGTAGTTGTCCCTGTGTCCCTACACATGTGTCGTGACGTCATTGGATGTCACTGTGTGAAGCCGGCCCGGGAGAGGCATGGCGTGCGATGTATTGACATCGCTGACACCACCTGAATGTGGATGCAATACGGGCCCTAGCGAGGCTGGGTGAGTACTGACTGACAGTCACAGATGGCACCATGCTCTGCGTACAGTGCCGGCCACTACAGGATAGAGGGCGAGAGTGCCAGGCACGGTACAGGGTTACAAGGGGGCATGGCACTCTGGTTGAACCTGGAGGACAGGTGACCAGAGGTATCTACCTGGGGACCCCCAAAGGGGGGCTGGGGCGATAATGTGTCCAGGTGGAGATCCTTCTCGAGGTTTGAAGAAGGTTGGCATGGCTAGAGGCGGAGCGAGCCCCGCCACGGAGCATATAAGCCGGTTCCCCCAGTGGGACTGGCTGCTGTTGTCATCCTGAAGAATCTATGTTCTACGTCCGAAAAGAGTCATCAACACGAGGACCTGGACCCAAGCTGGGGTCCTGTCCTTCGTAGCTATTCCCAGTGTGATTAGCGTAGTTAGCCTGGTGGTCCACCACCATAGGTTGTTATCTGGTAAAGGGGCAGTTATCCCTTTGTGTTAATAAATGTGTTGCCTTCAAAGAGCACGTCTGAGTCTCTGTTTGAGCCCGCTACACATGTGTAGTGAGTTCCAATCAGACGGAGACGACGTAGTCGGAGGCACACTTATTTATTTAACACCCGGGCAATAATACAATACTGGAAGGGGTAGCGGCCCCTTCACCCGTGCTACAGGGATATCCCACTGGCCCAGCTATCCTCGCCCAGTTTCTCCACTGGGTCCTAGGGGAGGCTAACCGATCCGGCCCTGGTTCAGCATGGATCCTGGCACCTTTAACCATCAGACCGGCTCTTACAAGAGCGTCGGCTCTGAGGCTCTTAGGGCCGCGCCGCTGGCTTCCCCTGCTCGGCCCTGACAAGGACGGCGAGCCAGGGGAGTTCCAGGGCCTATCTGCTGGTCTTCTTTCTTCACTGGTTGAAGCTTACCCACTGGGACCTCGAGCCCTCCGGCTCCCCACCTTTTATAGCAATTGCCCCCCGAGGGGTGGGGCTGTGGGGGATCCCAGCGTAAACCGTGTGCGGACGTGGGTGTAGACACCCGTGTAGCGTGTGGGAGCAAACACCCGTGTGTGTTTGTCAGCTCCCCCTTAACACCCCTTAACACCCCTACATCACCCCCCCCCCCTGTACAGCCCGCAGCCGTCCCCGGCTGCAACAAAATTCAACAATAAAGGACGAAAATCCCCCCCAAAACAGTGTGTGCCTCTCAATAGTAACAACAGTAACAATGACAACAAAAACCGATGCACTCCCCCTATAAATACCCCATCCCCATATAAAAACAACATATGTACAATACACGCCCTCCCACCCCGAACGGATCCTCCTGTGGCCGCAGTAAGGCCTGCACAAGAGGGCAGCATCACAAGAGTCGGCGCGTTTTGGCGCATGTCCTTGCAGCGGGCCCGTCACAAGTGGCGTCAGTTCGGGTGTGGGAGCGTCCGGCTTCCCAGACGAGCAGCCCCTGACTCCCCCGAGAGGGGCTAGCGGTCGAGAGTGCGTCAGTCCCGGTACACCTGGAAGTGGAAGAGTCAGCGGACGATCAGGCGCATGCGGCGAAGGTGGCCTCCGGAAGTCAGTGGGCACCTCACATGTTTGGCCATGTACGTGTGGGGATGGAACACGTGGTGCAACGAACGGCTTCAACTGCAAGGGGTGCACGAACCAACGACGCTTCCCCCACTGAATACGGACACATTGGGGCCGCAAGACCTGCACCACTTCCATGGGCCCCCTCCATGGCCGCAACAGTTTCGGCGAGGTTGCCAGTGGAACCTGAGGAGAGTGCAACCACGCCTTGTCACCCAGCTTCCATTGGTGCATATGTACCTGGCACAGTTGGAGCCGTTCATTCGCCTTTTGGTGAAAGTCCGAATTCTGGATCGCCGCCTCCCGAGCCTCTGCCAATTTAGAGATGTCAAATTTGAAATGGTCAGCCAATTTGGATTTAGCACGCGGCGTGGAGACCCGCAGCTGGGTCGCGACAGGCGGTTCAACTTCGCGACCATACATTAGAAAGAAGGGCGAGAAGCCGGTCGCTGCATGGGGAGCCATCCTGTAGGCTGCCAAAACCCCCGGGATATGAAGGTCCCAATCGGTCTGGGATTCTGACACCTGGTGGGACAACATGGACATGATGGTCCTATTTAGCCGCTCCACCATCCCATCAGTTTGTGGGTGATTTGAGGAGGTATGAATTTTCTTCATACCCAGGAGCTCGCACACCTCGTGCAGCAGGTTATCAGATAAGTTTTTCCCTTGGTCGGTCAGCAGCCACTCCGGAACGCCCTTGTCGAGGACATAGCCCTGGAAAAAGGCCTCGGCAATGGCTGCTGCCGACTGATTGACGAGGGGTCAAGCCATAGGCCATCGTGTGAAATATTCAACGCCAACCAATAGGTACTTATTACCCCTAGGCGTAGGAGGGAATGGACCCAAAATGTCAAGTGCGACGATTTCGTTAACCCGAGTAACAGAGATAGCGGTGGGTTGGACCCCTTCGCCGGTGGCTTCCTTTGCGGGACCTGAGGAGATCATCCACATCCCTTGCCATGCCCAGCCAAAAGAAATCCAGCTGGAGCATGGCAAGGGTCTTGTGAATCCCCAGGTGCAGGAGCCGCTCGTGAGCAGCCCATACAGCTCTACCCCTCAGTGTGCAAGGCACCACCAGCCTGTGGCGACAGGTCTTTCCGTCCCAATGCATCAGGAGACCCTGGTGCAGCCGCCATGAGTCAACCTCCGTCGCAGCCGGAACAGACCCCACAACGCGATGCTGAAACCCCAGGAGGGAGGCATCCTCCATCTGGAGACGTCCCCACTCCGCAACGGTCAACCCCAGCAAGGAATCCCTCCCTTCTTGCCCAATAGGACCCGCAATCACAGGCACATCAGCGGCGGCAGCAAGGACCGAATCAGGGCTCTCATTCGGAGGTCTACAACGCCCCGAACCCAGGAGGCAAGCGCAATCTGAAGTGGACGGCAAGCGCGACAGAGCATCCGCGTTCATGTGGCGAACACCCTTGCGATATATGGTCTCGAAATCGAAGTCTTGAAGGATCTCCAGCCATCGAGACAATTGTCCCGAAGGCTGTTGAACCCGCAAGGCGTACTGTAACGCCACATGATCTGTGCGGACGGTGAAGTGCCGGCCGTACAGATATGGGCGATATTGTTGAATGAAAAAAACAATCGCCAATAGTTCACGACGGGTAACACAGTATCTCTGCTCCGCCGGAGACAAAACTCTACTGCCATATGCCACCATGCGCTCTACGCACTCAACTACCTGGGAAAGCACACCACCAATGCCCGTGTTGCTTGCGTCTGTATCAAGCAAGAAAGGTTTTGAAAAGTCGGGGTAATTCAATGGCGGGGCCCCCACTAGGGCGTCCTGAAGGGAGTGAAAAGCGGCCTCCTCCTCCCGGCCCCAGTGAAATTTCACCCCCTTCGCCGTCAAAGCATGCAAAGGCTTAGCGATCGTCGTGAAGTCCACGACAAACCGCCGATAATACGACGCGAATCCGATTAAACTCCTGACCTCCCCCAACGAGGTGGGAGTGGGCCAGGAGCTGACACACTGTGTTTTGGCGGGATCGGTGGAAATCCCTGACCGACCGACAATGTAACCCAAATACCGCACAGAATCACGGAGCAAGTGACACTTCTGTGGTTTAAATTTGAAATTTGCAGCGTGCATCATAAGAAAAACGGCCCGCAACCTTTGAAGGTGTTCCTCGAATGTTTGACTGAAGACAATGACATCGTCCAGGTAGATCAGACAAACATCCCATTGCAAGCCGGCAAGAACCAATTCCATCAAGCGCTGGAAAGTTGCCGGAGCTGAGTGGAGCCCCATCGGCAAGCGGTTGAATTGGAATAGGCCGTGTGGCGTTCGAAAAGCCGTCTTCGGCTTCGATTCATCATCCAGAGGGAGTTGCCAGAACCCCGACAGCAAATCCAACGTGGAGAAGAATCGTGCTCCAGCCAGGGCGTCAAGGGATTCATCGATTCGAGGAAGTGGGTACGCATCGGCCACCGAGATTTTGTTCAGGCGACGGAAATCAACACAGAATCTCAAAGACCCATCGTGCTTTTTGACTAACACGATGGGTGAGCCTCAAGGGCTGGTGGAAGGAGATATAATGTCCGCAGCTAGAATGTCATCCACAGCCGATTTGACATGATCCTTTTCGGCAGGACTCAACCGAAAGGGATTTTGGTGGGATCGGTGCGTTTTCACCAGTGTCAATATGGTGTCGCAGCAATTTCGTACAGCCAATGTCGTATTTGTGCTGACAAAAAACACCGGAAAAATCGCACAAAAGGGTTCGCAATTTGGCATGCTGTGAGTCGGACAGGTCAGATGATCCTGCACAAAGCGCATCTAGCCAACTCTTATCGCGGTCCGAATGCGTCTGCGGCAGAGGAGCGGTGGTCACCTGCCCAATGACTGGTTCCTCAAAAGGTACCGGTGTTGCATGCGCAAGCACGGTCCCTTGGGGAACCACAGCCTTCCGCAGCCCAACATTAAGAACCGCGATGAACGGCTCTTTGTTCCCACCAACAATCGTCTGAGCAGCTATCAAATCCGGCCCATTCACCGCTGCCCTAGACGGTCCCAACAAAACACTGCAATCCAAAACCCCTTTAGCGAAGGGTCGGCGCAACCGAAGAGGCACGAGAATCTGAGACCCCGGTGGAACACGTACTGTTTGCGTAATTAGCGCTTGTACCATCGCACAGGCCGTACGCAAAGTATCGGGGAGGATAGGAATAGCATATGTCGGCCCGAAGGGAGTTCAATACAACTCTGGTCGATCAATATCCTGATCGGCATTTTAGCCAAAAAGTCCATCCCCAACAGGCACGGGACAGCCAGAGAGGACGAGACTAACACCGGCCCGGATAATTTAATGTCTCCAATGCAAATTTGTGCCCGAATCTGGCCAATTATACCCAACGAGCCCCCGTTGGCAGCAAAACACGAAACATCGACCGGAAGCAAAGGGCGACTTTGAACGGGAAGAATGTTGTAAATCAATTCGGACACAATTGTTGCCGATGCTCCCGTATCAATCAGAACCCGCACCTCAACCCCGTCAATATGGCCCGCAACAACCGACGACCCTGCCGACGCGGCTACAACGCGGTTAGCCAGTGCAGACCACTGTCCCAGTTGGAGCGCCCTCCCCATCACGCCGCGGTTCGACCCAACAACACCCAAATTGCGGAACCCGTTCATTGTACCGCGTGAGTGAGTGACAGGTGCGTATGTGGGCCGAACATGTGTGGTGCCACGACCTGCCGGATTTCGCTGCAGAGCCTTGGGAAGAGGAGCATCATCCGGCCGAGGTCCTGCACCGTGCTGCCGAGGAGCCCGGCATCCAAAAGCTACGTGGCCCCGGAGGCCACAGTTATAGCACCGGGTGAGCGCCCTGGTCGGCTTGGGGTGATCCTGGTGACTCAGCACGTCCCGAGCCGGACATTCGCCAGACCTCCATTCCGCAGGGTGACCCGCAGCAAAGACCTCCTCCGGTGCGGGGGCGGTCGCAGCCACGGAGTGCCCGGTGGCCGCCTTGTTCGCCTTAGGACGCTGGGACAGTAGATTGGCATGGATGTGCTTTGCAGCACGCAGAGAACACATGTCCGCGTCGTCTTGTGCAATGATGATGATGGTCAGGTCCTCAACCAGCAGCAAAATCTTCTCTGCTACCATAGCGTCCACTCCTTCTTCATCCATTCGAGGAAAAGCC
>JAAXLI020003045.1:0-11388 GCA_014621495.2 Entosphenus tridentatus | reverse complement strand
GTATAGCAGTGTATAGTGTAGTAGTGTATAGTATAGTAGTGTATAGTAGTGTATAGTGCAGTAGTGCTGGAGTCTGTCGCCAGGGACAGGGAGGTGTGGACCGCCACCACTCAACACGCTGCCGCCGCGACCCTCGTCAGGACAAGCGGATTCGAACGAACGATTTCCCTCCACACTTCCCATATCTGTCTCTACGCGTCAAAAAGCGGCTATTTTTACCCGCGCGCGACCTACCCTCTGGGTGTGCACAACACCGCCAAAATTTGGTTTAACACAAAAAACACGGACTGGCTATAACATTCAGCTTTAGAAGCGAGGCTGACTACTGCTGATGAGACATTGAATGTCGAAACTAATCATTGCCTGTACAAACGCGTTGTGTGAACACGCGTGAAGCCACGCCTCACCATACTCATCTGTCAGATTCATCAGCATTAGTTCAACACAAGGCTGCTGACTGCTGCTGCTGATGAGACCCTGAATGTCGAAACCTCCCCACCCCCGGGGCTTACCTTGAGTTCAGGGCTCCACGTGTTCTCTCTTCACACCCCACGAGCTGCGCTAAAAGAAATTATTTTGGTGCTAATTTCCGCTGCCTTCGGTTCAGCATCGCTCAACTCCCAACGTCAAGCGGAGCTCGCGGCGGTAACAATCTTGAGGCGGTGATCTCGTGAGGTCATTGCTCGCCTGTGTTACGCGGATGGAACACCCGAAACCAATTTCTATTCCGCTCGTCCGAATGGTGACAACAATCCACACGGCGCCTGCACGAGGAGCCGACTGCGTTCGCAGCAGCAGCAGCATACATCTGTTCCGTAGCTTGATGCCAAGGCGGAGTGAGGTCTGCTGCTGGCCACGAAGAAGAGGGCTTCAGGCGAGAGAGAGGGAGGGAGAGTTCGCGTCGTTTTGCTCTTCCTCCTCCGTTGAAGGAGTGCCGACTTCGCGTTGATTGTCCTCTACGGTCCATTGTTTGTGTCGCGTGGCCACAATCGCACGACCGTGGATTGCATCTTGAATGCTCCGTTCGCGAAGGAGCTGTGTGACGTCCTGATGATGATGCGCTTGATGGTTACACCACCAGCAGCAGCTGAGTGCCGAGCGCTCTGCGTGCTAAAGGCTCTCAGCAGGAGGATCAGCGCCATTATAATAATTGTGGGCTCTGCGTCACAGAGGGGCGAACGGACGACCATGAAGCCATTGTCCGCGAAGATAAAGCGCCACGTCGCGTGGGATGGAAGCTGCGTATAGGTCATTGGCACGCGTCACAAACAACTCCGCTGCGTTCCGCCGGTGATACCGCGGGCGCCCCGGGTCAGAAGTGTCAAAGCGATGACTTCTTGCTGCTCGACTGAGCAATGGAGCGAGGCATTGGTGCTCATGCTCATGCACCAATGCCGCTGTAGCGAGATGTTAACTCCATCGCGTGGTGGGCAGGCTCCGTGTGTTCGTACTCCGACCCTGGCGTCTGCTGTAAATGTGGAGTTTGCGTGTCTGTCTCTCTCCGAGGTGCCGTGGATTTTTCCCCGGGTCCTTCGGGTTTTCCCTCCGCAATTTGAAAACATGCCTTTAGAGTATTTGGCTGCTATACATTTCCTCGTGATAAGCCACTTTGTTGAATTATCATTTGTGATAGCAAGTTCGCTTCTGAAAAGAGCCACATAGCTCAGTGAGGCCTTACCTGATAAAACAAAAATATTGTTTTATGATGTCTCGTTTACAGTCCTGCAGAGCCAGTGGTGGAAATTCTACATTTCCATAGCGGGGGAGGCAAGTCTATCCACAGGGCTACCACTGGTGACTTTCCCTTCCCACATACAGAGTGGCACTCGTTTTATCGACCCCGAAGAGAGGTGCTGATGATTGGCTAAGTCAACCCAAACCCCAACCCGGATTTGAACTCACAACCTTACTATTGCGAGTCGCTCGTTCTACTGTTGATCTTCTGGGGTGAATACAATGAATGCAGCACCACTTTGCGTGGAAGTCGCTGGTTGTCCTATGAATAAACACGCCCCCGCCATGACAATGTGGAAATTCCACCGTTGGTTCAGGGCTGTAAACGGGACATGAGCACCAATGTCTCGTTTCTCGTTTGAGCCAGAAATCACGGTGCCTTCTTTTATTTGTTCAACAATATTTATGGCCTGGCTCGACTTTCTGGGTCTCATCAGCAAAGCGTGTCTGGCGAGATGTATGTATGGGGAGCCGTAGTGGAGTAATCAAAGCACAAAGACATAGATCTCCCGTACGGCCTAAACAGACTGTTGGGATAAGTGCTGTTAGCGAGTACCTATGAAGGTCAGCACGGCACAAGAGGTGGTGGGTGGTCAACACCACGCCCAGTCGCCTTTATCTCCCCAGTGGCGATGTTTACACACCAGGCACTAATTTAAGGCTGAGTCGACCTAGGGGAGGCCGGTGAACGGTTAAGATAATAGTTACTGGTGTTGGCCGTGAGCGGGTCGCCGGGTTCGTAGCGCAGCGTAGCGCTGACCGCTACACCACGACCGCTCCCCACGCAGTGATTACGGCGCTGTGCTACGAACCTCCGGCGACCCGAGTTCGATTCCCGCTCACGACCAATAAAGAGTGAACCAGCCCTTGGCGACCTCCCCTCGGTAGCCTTACATGAGTACCGGGTGCGGTACGGAAAACATCAGCACTGGGGAGACAAAGGCGGCCGGGCGTGGTGTTTGCCGCCTACCCCCTCGTGTGCCGTAGCCGGCCTTAAATAGGTGCCACTCGCTAACAGCCACTTGCCCGAACAGTCTGTTAATAGGCTATAGGGGGAACCCTTTGTCTTTGTGAAGGTGTAGGGGGGGGGGAATCCCTCCCCGTTCGTTGCCTTTCTGGCGTGGCACAATCGCGCAGGTGCCGCCGGCTCGATCACAATCACGGAGATGCCGACTCGTCACAATGCAATTGCGGCAGTGCAAAATTGAGCTGCAGGGCATTGTCCGCGCGGAACGTTGTGGTGTTGGTGTTGTTGATGGTGGTGTTGTTGGTGGTGGTGGTGTTGTTGGTGGTAGTGTTGTTGGTGGTGATGTCTGTGGTATTGTTGGTGGTGGTGTTGGTAGTGGTGTTGTTGTTGTTGGACGTGTCGGTGGTGTTGTTGGTGGTGTTGGTGGTGGTGGTGGTGTTGGTGGTGGTGGTGTTGGTGGTGTTGGTGGTGTCGGTGGTGTTGTTGGTGTTGTTGGTGGTGGTAGTGTTGTTGGTGGTGATGTCGGTGTTGTTGGTGGTGGTGTTGGTGTTGTTGGTGGTGGTGTTGGTGGTGTCGGTGGTGGTGTTGGTGGTGGCCCGGGTGTGCCACGGGGACTACGGTACCGAGATGCGGGCGTTGTGTGTGAGTCGGTGACGGGGCATCCAGCGGTCTCGCGTTTCACCGCCCGCTCGTTTCAGAGGCTCGCGGTTCAACTTCAGCAGGCCGCCCCCGGTTAATACCGCGTGTGCATGTTTATCCCCTGTAAATATGCCGTGTCTGTTTCACTCGCGGCAAATGTTAAAGATGATCCGGCGGTCATTCGAAACGAGCTGGGCTAGTTGTGTGGCGCCTGCGTTACGGTCCACATTAAAACAAAAATGCGACAATTTGTCCGCATGTCGATGATCCAAAAACGTCACCAGGCCAATGCGCGCCATCTCCTTCGTGAACCAGAAACTCTGAAGAGACAGGCCACGGTCGCACGACTGTGGCCGTGCAACCCAGATCAGAGGACCGAGCGCATCGTAAAAAAAATAACTGCGCTCCTTCGACGGAGGAGGAATTAGCGACACTCCGCGAACGAACTCCATCTCCTCTCTCTCGCCTGAAGTCCCTCTTCGTCGTGGCCAGCAGCACACCTCCTCCACATTGGCATCGAGCTCCGGAACAGATTTATGCTGCTGCGGCGACCATTGTACGCACGAACGCAGTCCGTAGCTCCTTGTGCAGGCGCCGCGTGGATTGTGGCTCGCGGAGGTATCGCGGGGGGACCGCGAGAGATTCCCGACAGCGTGGGTGGGTGTGGGTAAAGGCCTTCACCCAGCAGTGGATCGATCATGGCTGACGACGACAGCGAGGCGATTATGGGATTTACTCGAGCTCAAGTCAACGTTGATGGTGGCCAGGGTGAGGCTCACGCAGCCCGGGGCAATGACACCGATGTGATGAGCACTGCGTGCGTTCATTGTCACTCAGTGGCGTCTCGTTCATTGTTCGCCGCGTGTTGGGGAGCGATCCACTCGCGTTTTAGCAGTTGGATAGTTCCGACCTCTCGCTGGTAGTTACAGCCAGTTGTGAGAATGGGCCGGAACGCCGTGGTGGGAGTGAACATTTGAAATCATGTGACTGGGTTCTGGAAAAAAGTTAAATATTCAACCTTTTGTATTATTTGTTTGACTCACAGATAGACAGACACGCTCAGAGATCCACGGACACCTTCAGAGACCCACAAACATACATAGGGACCCGCAGACACGCTCAGAGACTCACATACACGCATATAGACCCACAGACACACACAGAGACCCACAGACACGCACAGATAACCGCAGACATGAATAGAAACCCACCGACGCGCTCAGAGACCCGGGGACACGCTCAGAGACCCACATACAAGTGTAGTGACGTGGAATGAGTCACTGGAGCGCGTGCCGCTGGGAGATTGGTCAACAATAGAATTAGGGGTAACAGTCCGTTCTACCAGTTGTACCTGTGGGCAAGGCGCGGAGCAATCTGTGGGATCCAGAGGAGTGCGGGGCCGAGAGCGGAGTGTTGTGTATATTTCGGCCTTTTCCAAAATTGATATTAAAAACAATTCTGCCAATTAATTTTAATAATAATCAATCGGGGTGTAGCATGGGGCACAAAAAAAGGGTGTAACAAACACCCTCACCCCGCTGCCAAAGACAAGCGTCGTGCCGACTCAGCTCATCCAGCAGTGGACAAGCAGCTACCGCTGCCGCCTCGAGAGAGAGAGGGAGAGCCGTGTGTATGACACGCCCACACTCCCACACCCATCGCTCAGCAGGGAACAAACTCATTTTTGGTACAAGAAACGCCACCTCGGCGTCTGATTAACTCAAAGAGTTGAGCAAGGAGACAATACACCAACACACATATAACGCACATATCGGAACTAATAAGAGTACTCCAAAAGTTATCCTTGTGTTTTGCCCATTGAGTTATGTGGATACGGTCGTTTACAAGTATTTTAGTCATTCTTTTTGTTAATTGCATAACTGTACCAATGAATTAATTGATGAAACTAAAACATTTATAAACATCTCCGTTACGAATCTACACACTCACAAGGATACTATTGTGTTGAAATATTTCTTTCGATCATAGAATCTTGCCCGCGAATTTATTGAAGCCTTAGCCAATGGATAAGCATTTGCTAGACAAGCAGGCACACGACCGTACACCATTGTTCATACACTTGCATAACTTCATACAATTACACCTCCATACTTAGCATATTTTTTTGCATAATTACATAATTTAGCGTAATTTCGGATAATTACACATTTTCCCATTTTTATTTAATTTTTATTATTTTTATTACATTTTCAAGACCCAATATATACAACAGAATCCTAGCCACGCTGTTTAGGATATGAGGCGGGCTCCGACTGCGATCTGGAGTGGAACTCGTCGTGCCTTCATCGTTGTGATCGTCTCCACTCAGCAGCCGTGGTCTTCGTCTTTGTTTTGAGCAGGCACGGGCGGTGTAGGAGAGAGTCCATTCCTCATCTTGCGCGCCGTACCTGCCTGTGTACCTGCCTGCGTACCTGCGAGGTACCCTGGCTGTCGGGCCAGTGGTTGCCTCGCCAAATCGCAGGTAGACATGGAGAACTGCCGTGCTGTCGAGGCGAGCCAAGAAGACCAGGCCATGTCGACAGCTGAGGAGGTGGGAACCACCGCGACTTCACCTTCTGGAAGATGGGGGTCCGTGAAGGATGTCAACCTCGACTGGGAGGTGGCGGGCTGCGGAGGACGCCTGGAGGCAGCGGCCAAGGAGGTGCCGGCGCAGAGGGAGGTGACTTCCGTCAGGCTGGGCGAAATATTGCGGAAGCTGAGGACTCTGCTGGCCAGCGGGCACAAGGCGACCAGAACAAGGCTACTTAGGTAGATGCAGAGGGTGAAGGGGCGCAACAGAAGAAGGGTGACAAAAGGGGGTCTTTCGGGAGGACAGCGAAGAGGAAGCGGAGGACACCGAGTGCTTTACCGCGATCTGCCCCCTGGGAGAGTCCTCGGCCGTCACTCTTCAACAGACTTGGTTACATCTGAATAAGAAATAACAGCCACGGCGAGCCAGGAGAGGGGGTTTTCCCCGAAACCCATGAGTGCTGAATGTCTCCTGGACTTGGTCGACAAGAACTGTTATTCATTCCTGGAGGACGTCTCTGAGCCAGACTAGACACCCCTGGTCATGGAGCTCTCCATAGCATCAGTCAATGTGAGGGGAATTTGGGCTGTGGTTAAGCGTAGAGCAACGGTGCATTATCTGTGAACTTTAAGGAAAGACATTTATTTCCTGCAGGAAGGCCACCTGCCGTACTCCCTCGGCCGGGCGAAGCTGTTTGAGCCCTAGGACGGGCATTGTTTCTGGTCCGGGAGCAACGCTAATAAGTGCACTTGGGTAGCCATCCTCCTAGGACGTAGAAGGGTCGAGGTACAGGAGGCCCAGGTAGTGATCCCAGGCTGTCTGAAATATGTCGACGCCACATACGACGGAGCTGCAGTATGCCTAACTAACATATACGCCCCCACGCGGTATGCGGAGAGAGGGGAACTATGGGGTAATATAGCTGCCCTGCTGGTTACGCAGAGGCATGTCGTATTGGCGGGGTGATTTCAACTGCCCACTCAGCCTGTAAAATGAGCTGTTTACTTCTGGGGGCCAGAAGATGAACTCCTCTTCTAGGAAACTCAGTGCCTTGGTTAAGGGTTTTGATTTAACTGACACCTTTTCAGTTGCTGCACCCAGCACGTCCGGGTTTCACTTGGGCCAGTAGTTCGGGATCTCTGCTTTCAAGAATAGATTTTATTTTCGTCTCGGCTAAAATTATAGCGGAGTATGTGGAGACTGAACCGTTTTCATTTTCGGATCACAAACTGATTTCCGCGAGGCTATGAATTCCGGGTGAATTACGGCTAGGGAAAGGGATCTGGAAGATGAACGTGAGTGTCTTAGCGGATGAGAAGGTCTTCTTGGTTCTTTCGGTAAAGTCACGTAGAATGGAAATAATACAATAATAAAAATAAAACATCAAATAATTCTCACGACGTTTCGGCTACAACGCAAGCAGCCGTCCTCAGGTGGAGAACAGGTCTGTCGAGAAGACAGAGTCTGAATGACACGCCCCAGGCTTGGAGCGACTATTTAAGCTGGGATGGAGGGGCGAATTATTATGTTTTTTAATTTTATTATTTCCATTCTACGTGACTTTACCGAAAGAACCAAGAAGATGAATCCCTGCAGTCACGAAAGCTTTAAATCGAAAAAGGATGAGGTGACAAGGCTTTCATCAAACGCTACGAAGAATGGAGAAGCCTACAGTGCTGCTTTAGCACTATGGCGGAATGGTGGGAAATGGTCAAAAGCCGGATCAAGGGATTTTTTCGGGCACACAGCAAAAGGATGTGTGTCAGAAATGAGTTGAGGGGCATGAATGATCAGCTAGAGAAGGTGTATCGGCTGCTGGAACTGGGTTTCCCAATGATGGACAAAGTAAGACATCTAAAGGATAAAATCTCCTTGTCGCTTGAAAGACGGGCAGCACATCTCGTTTTTAGGGCACGGGTTAGGACAGTAGAGGAAAGAATAAAGAATAATAGAAAGCCGGAAAGAATAATCCATGAGCTAGCCAGCCCTAGTCTGGGCAGACTGACGCAGACAGAAGGCATCGTTGAGGTGGCGCGAGACTACTATAGGGACCTGTATGGACATAAGACATCGGAGGCAGAAGCCCGGGATTTCCTTCTTGGAGAAATTAAACAGAAGGTCAGGGCTCCTGAAGAAATGAATAAGCAAATTCAAATGGAGGAACTGGATGAGGCGGTGAGAGGTCTACGTTTGCACAAGACACCAGGGAATGACGGAATACCGGCCAATTGTTATGCCAAATTCCGGGACACCATCAAGCATGACTTGTTACAACTGTACAGGGAAATTTTGGCGGAGGGTCCAGTACCAGAGTCCAAAGTTTGGGGTAATATCCCTTATATATAAGGGGAAGGGGGCCGAAGCGACCTTGAGAGCTGGTGCCCATTCACCCTGCTAAATACGGACTGTAAGATATTAGCCAAATCCATTGCAGAACGACTAGGGAAAGTGGTAGAAGAACTAATACATGCAGACCAGACATGTGCGGTCCCAGATGGGCATATTTTAGACAATCGTATCTTACTAAGGGAGGTCCTAGAGACCACGGTAGATGGGGGAGGACCACTGGGGCTCATTAGTTTAGACCAGGAGAAGGCTTTCGACCGCATATAGCATGATTATTTATTTTCGGTGTCCGCACGCATGGGGATAGGAGAGCGTTTATGTGGGTGGGTGAAAGAGTGAAAAAGCTATAAAGTAATCTCTCTAGCAGGCTTTTGATAAACGGGGTCCTTTCTGAAGAAATCCCAGTTAGATCGGGCGTGAGACAGGGGTGCCCCATGTCGCCAGTCCTATTCGTCATGTGCATGAAACCGTTTGCCCAGGCGGTCAGAGTCAATCAGGAGTGCACATCCCGGGGTGTAAAGAACAGGCATAGATAACAATGTATATGGATGATGTTGTGGTGTTTTACAGGAATATCTCCTCGGTTTGGGAGGTACTGGAACTTGCAAGACTTTTTCATTTGGCCTCAGGATCCAGGGTTAATCTGGGTAAGAGCAAGATGATGATTTTTGGAGATCCTAGGCTTTTTGAAGGTCGGCCCACACAACTCAAGGAATTTTCAGCTGTGGGGGATGATTGGGCGGCCTTCCGGTGGCTGTTCGCCGCCACTTGCGAGCTCGCAGGGCGGTCCGATGCGGAGGTGCTACGTATAGGCCTCGGCAAGGTAATGTAATTTATCCTTTTTACCGGGTAAAAGGGTAAAGGTAAAGGGTAAAGATGTCGACATGCCAAGAGGTAAGGTAAAGGGTAGGGTAAAGGTAGTTCGGAAGAATTACCCGGTAGGGTAAAGGTAGCGCAAAGTATTACCGGGTAAATACGGTACCTTGTTTACCACTAAATGCTCCATCGCGCAGTCCGTGGCCTACATTTAACAAGTAATATTAAAACAAACGTTATTAAAAACACGCTTTTATGAAATGTACTAGCAGTGGCAGAACTCCACGACTCCAGGAAGTGGCCCCGAAGCTTGCCATAACGTAAGGGAGCGTGGTGATTTACAGCCAACGTCAGCTTGAGCGTGGACAATTAGACCCAAGCCGAAACATAACATATACAAAGTAATGTTTAAAAATATATATATTTTTTATGATAGAATATAGTATTGTCATCAGTATGACCTAAGTATACCAAGTTTGCAGTCGATACCACATTAGGAAGTGGGTAAATATTGAGTTTCAAGATTTGAGGATACAACAATAACGACAACAACGACAGAGTGAGTTCAAAAAAGCGTGTAAAATTGGAATAATCGAGAGTATTCTATATGATTAAAGTGCTCTACCTAGCATTTACCGTTATAAACCTTGTTCATGTGTAGTAGTTCCCTAGTAATTACCCTGTAATCGGGTAATTTGTATGGGGTAAGGGTTTAAAGGTAGGGTAAAGGTAAGCTCGTTGCTTTTTACCTTTTACCTTACCTGCCAAAGGGTAAAAGGTAGGGTAGAGTGATTGTATTGTGGTAAGGTAAAAGGTAGGGTAAAGGTAGGCTCGTTGTTTTTACCTTTTAACTTTTACCTTACCTTGCCGAGACCTAGCTACGTATTCTTCCCACCGCGCTGGACGACACAGCCTTGGCAGCGTTTTTTTCTATTCCCGAGGCGGACAGAACGATGCTGCGTCAGGTGTACGGCCAGTTGGCGGCAATTTTTGACCCACCGTCCAACGCGTGGTGGAAATTCGTGATGCAAAGTCAGGGGGAGACCGAGACGCCCCTCGCCTTCCGCAGCGCACTTCTGTCACCGGCCCAGGATGTGCAGCCAAGGATGGAGCAGGCAGGATTGGATTCGCTGGTGCTAGAGAAACTGTTGGTGCTGGCTCAGAATATGAACGTTTTTTTGCCGGTCACAGAGGAGGATGACCTGTCCTCGATTCAGAGAGCCTGATGCATCCAGGCCCACTGTAACCTACGACGACGTGCCGGGGTGGCGGCCGGGGATGGATTTCCGGGAGAAGAGGGTGACCAGGAGCACAAAGAGTCTCCTTGTGTCTGCCCATTGTGTGGTTAGAGCCTGCAGGGGAGAGTCTGAGGGGGACGACGGCGGGACCAGCGGGGGGGTGGGGGGGGACGACACACCTTGCCTCCACCATGGCGGGGCCCCGTTACCTGCTTCAGGTGTGGCTTGCCGGGCCACATCTCCAGGGGCTGCCATGCTGATTTGGGTCAGTTTTTCCCGGATTCACAACAGATCCATCCAACACTGCTTCCCGTTCAACCGCGGCCACGACCCGAGTGGTCACATCATCCGTATCCTCACAACACGCAGCCGTCGCGTGGGCCAACACTGTCCCAGCCTGTATGACCGCGGTATCCAGTCCAGCATTTAACAGGAAGGGCTCCTGATCACCCCTCACTCTCGTCTGAGTCCCTTCAAAGTCTGCCACTTTTTTCAAAAAATTTCCGCCACTTTTTTCAAATTTTCTTGCTGTGGATTTCGAAACGTCGTGTTTTATATATGTTTTATTTTATTATTTTCCTTCCACGTGACTTTACCGAAAGAGCCAAGAATATGAATCCCTGCAGTCACAAAAGCTTTAAATCAAGATTTGAAACATCTTTTATTTGGGGGGGCAGAGCTTTGTGGCGTCATATTAAAGGGGGGGGGGGGGGTCTGAATTTTTGTGACGCCGTGTGACGATGGGGTGGGGGTCAAAAATCGTCCAAAATCGCGTGACGTCATTTATAGACGGCCCAACGGGACAGAATCCATGGGTTGACCAACTGAGATGACTGGCAGATGCATATCATCTGTGCTCCCTTTGCTGTGCCAACTTGCTGCGTTTTAACCGCTGGGCGCTCCGCTTTTTGTTTTGAGCGTTGCTCCTCCGTTGTTGTTGGAGGGCGGACTGCCTCCAACTGCCCCAGTAGCAGCGTCCTTCACGAGCCTCCTGCATAGGAGTGGATGACTGCACCATCACCATCTGTGCCTTTGCTGAGATAAATGACGTCATAATTCTCTTGTCGAGAAGCCGCATGGGCCCGTGACGTTTTGCGTCGGGGTGGGGGGTCCCAGCT
>JAAXLI020003044.1:0-11580 GCA_014621495.2 Entosphenus tridentatus | reverse complement strand
TTCACGCCTGATGATGATTGCTTGTGTTGCAGTCGAAACGTCGTGAGAATGTTTTATTTTATATTTTTTATTATTGTATTATTTCCCTTCTACGTAACTTTACCGAAAGAACCAGAAATAGTAAAACAATATATAACTGATATTTTTAATAAAAAAAATATTGATTATCTTTGGTTTATGTTCTTATTACCATAGGGGTTGGGGAACAGATAGTGAACGAACCCCATACACGTTCCAGCACACAACAGCGCGTGGCCGCAACCCAAGAATCCCAAACACGAAATCACGTGACCCAGAAGCGCGCGCGGGGTGGGGGGGGCGCCAGAAAGGAAATTACATTTCCCACCCAGCATAGGGCCCACCGGCAATTTTACGCTTCGCGATTGGACGGCGTTGTCAAGCACCGCCTCTCTCTAGCCCCGCCCCCACCCCAACATCCGCTTTACAACTGGCCAGCCTGAGCGCGCGCTCAAACCCCCCCCTCCCCCTCTTTTACTACGACCAATCGCGTGCGTGCGTGTCGCCCGCGCTATCCTTATGCGCTGTAGAGATTGCAAGAGGGTCGTGGTGTCTGGAAGTGGTGGTGGTGGTGTTGGCCCAGGGCCTGCTGGTTGCTGCTCCTGCCGGGCCCCGCTTCTCGACTTTCGTGAGGGTTTGCCGCGGTTTTTTTCTCCCCCTTCTTCTCTTCATTTGTTTCGCTTGATCTCATTAGAGGCGGTGGTGATGAATGCGACCGACCGATGTGTGATTGTTGAACGCGTTTTGTGATAGCCGCGAAGGCGGGGTGGGGTGGTTTAAGTAGGGCAGGCGGGCAGATTGTAGCGAAGCGAGTTTATGTGGCGATACGGTGGGCTAGTCTAGTGAGGCCCCAATTGCCGCCCTGAGATGAAATTCGCAATTATACGATGAATAAAGTGGGACGCCACTTAACCTTTTGTGTGTATTGCGATGTAGAAAGTATCGCCGATTTAAAGTCTTATTTTTGAGCTGCCCATGGCCAACAACTTCACTCATGTGAAGCGGTGTTGGTGGCATTGTCTCATTCGGCCCACGTGTATAGTGAAAGAGGGTTTATTGTTGGCTCATTTCTTCGATTTCCATAACGTTTCTTGGTGTTAGACGGAACTACTCTTCAATAACGTGCGTTGAACGCTATGCAGTATTTATGGAAAATGTGGGCCATGGCCTAAATTTTTATGAAAGTAAAATTAACCCCTATTGGTGAAGACTTGTCTTTGAATTACGAACCTTTATTAAAGAAAGCTTAACCGAGTTTTGGTAAGTTCCTGCATTGGCATGTTTGGTCAATTCCATGCATGTGGCAGGAAGCTTAAGGACAGAGAAATATCACGCGCACGAAAGAATAACGTTGAAAGGTCCCACAGTGGGGTTCATGAACTCACTTGACATATTGCCATCTCCTTGACCATCGCGCAACGCAGCGGCTACATAATAATCTAGTTTTAAAGTTATGTATCGTGTATATTAATTCGCAGAATGTGTTATTGGGTGGTGACAAGTTGAAATTTGCCATTGGCACGCACAGTTGTGAGGTTTCTTCAGACGCTAGAAAAATACATCTGCTTTTAAGGAGGCTGGCTACACTGCTCTCAGTAAATGATATCTTGCTGGGATTCGTGGAGTAGCCAGCAAGGTGATTATATTTGGTTTGGATTTATGCAGTATCTCGCACCTGACTCGAAATTCACAGCACGTCAGTTCTAATTTCCAGTAAGATATTGAAACCTGTACCGGTTTTAGGCATCCTGAACCCTTCACAAATCCACACTCACTAATGTGGTGAGCTATGGTCATAAAACCCATGACCGACATGGCAAAAGAAGGGCCTCCTCCAACAGTAGATTGAGAAAGGGCTACACGTTAAGTTATTTAAAGTTTAGACTCTCATTTCCAAATTTACCTTTGAACAGTACCCAAAATGTTTAATGCTGGTCAATGTCATTGTGGGTTCCTTCTCATCTTCCAATACATTCAGCCAGTTGAACAACATTAATTGTGGTCTGCACTGTGTTTAGGATGCACCTGCTCAAGTTTTAAAGAAAAACTTTTTTGTAGCTGCTCTCAAAGTCAACCATGGCCGCCGCAGCAGTGGCGGCGGCAGTGTCGAGCATCAACCCGCGACAGGACTTCCCCGCGTGGCTGGCCGCTCACGGCGTGAGCCTCAGTGTGGCCGAGGCCGTGGACAGGGAGCTGGGCATCGGCGACTACGAGGCCTTCCTGGCGTGCGCCGAGCAGCCCCACGTCAGGGCTGAGCTGTTCGCTGCTGCCAGGGAAAGGCTGCCCTTCGCCTTCTACGCTGTGCTGCGCCGCGTCACTGAGGCCTCGTCTCCCAAGCGCCACGACGGAGCAGGGGGAGCTGGAGGAGTACTCCAGGCCACTGCGGCAGCCACTGCTTTCCAACCGTTCCTCAGCGGCCTCCTGGACGCCATCGTCCTCATGCTCAACAGTCTGAGCCAGGAGCTGCTGCAGTCGGCCGAGAGGTTCAGCTGCCTGGAGCCTGCACTCTACCCCAATGCTGTGGAAGAAGGCCTGAGCCCGTATTTACAAGAAGACGGTATTGTTAATCACAAAACAGCCAAAGAAATGCAACTTTGCTGTGGCTATTGTCTGGCTGATTGGTGCTGAGGTCAAAGTGCTCAACTCACAATTCAAAGGTCATAAGTTCAAATTCCGATTGGGGGTTGACTCAACCCATCTCCCCTGTGGGGTTGATTAAATTAGTGTCACTGTGAAAGACAATTATCCTGTAGCAAGACTTGTCCCATAAATATGATTGTGAAATTATATCTCCTCAGGTTTGCCAGAGGAGATGAGCACCACATTATGCTTGTTTGAGCATGGAGAGACGGTTTGAAATGGCTGTGTCATTTAGTTTTTGTTTAAAATAAAATTACCAAACATAAATCTTGACTTAAAGCTTTCCTGACTACAGGAATTCATATTCTTTGGGTCATTCAGTAAAGTAACGTAGATCGGTTCAAAGAAAATAACAAGTGTTCGTCATCAGGATGGCGAATGCTTGTGTTGCGATCGAAACGTCGTAGTTTTTTTGGTTATTTTCTTGGAACCTATCTACGTGACTTTACCGAAAGAACCAAAGAGTATGGACCCTTGCAGTCACGCCAACTTCAAATCTAGAATTTACCGAAAGACCCAAAGAATACCAAACACCTTTTTAATTCGTTCACAGACATCAAGGATCTACAGCTTCACAACTGAAAATGTACAACTTATTAATAGTTCAAAAGTCACCCCAGTTCACTACTCAGTAGTTGGTCAATACGTGTGTATTGGTGTATGCATATAGGCAAAATAATGCTTATTATGGTTTCATTAAAGATGTGTACACTCATGCTATCAAACACGATATGAAGACAGGGACTGAATAATGTTATATTTTGTGGTTTTACTTTTCATACTTTACAGAATGCTCAATGTATTATTAATGTAGGTGAGTGCATTTCTGTATTGTTGAAAGATGAATGAATCACCTCGATAAGTAATCTTTGTTTTTCTTTAAATTGCGTTTTCAGATGGAGGAGAAGTCTATGAGACTGATGCCCCTGCAGTGCCTGATGGACCCCCTGAGGATGCACAAGACAACCAATCCCAGTCTTGGGAAGATGGTAAACTTCAGTGACGTCATGCCACGACATTTTGACTTCCATGAATCGGTACCACTGTATCTTGTGTACCTGTGCATGTATGTACATATATGCATGCGTTTACAAGCTAGTACAAAATAAATGCATGAATAAGTCTGTAGTTTGATACGAGCTCTTATAAGTGTGAAATATATAAATGTTCTGCATACTTAATGTATTACATTGTGATCAAATTGCCGAGCTGTATTCATCAATGAGCTGCTTTTTAATGTTTTCTAGTCCAAAACCGTTATCGTCTAATGAAACCATCTCATTTGAGTTGGGCTTCAGTTATGAGAGCATGTGCACTGCTGTGTCTAGGGGGCAAGTCAGAATCTGAAGCAGTCCAGCAGGCCACTGATCTGGAGGACATGGAAGGGACAGAACAGCAGGAATGGAGTGGTTACAACGTCAAAATGGAGCATTACGACAACGCTCAAACTCGAGGTATATTTACAGTTACCCTTTTGATGTTGTAGTGTTTTCACCTTCTAATGATGGTGCAGGCTAACGGATAACCTGCTGCCCAGGTGATGTTGGGAGCTTCCCAGAAGATTCACATGGTTTGCAAGAAGTGGTAGAAACAGCTGATGGTGACTACCGTGTGAAGGATGTGAAGCTAGAAACTGGGCAAGCTTCAGCAGGTAAATTGATTTTTATTATGGCTGCAGTGTAACTCAATTGACATATGCAGGCTCATAGTTGTGAGATTGTAACCGAGGCCATCACTGGTTATTTAAATTTGTTCCTGCTATAACAATGTGGAATGCATACCATGGGCTCTGCTCAGTGCTCGTTTGAGCAGGTGGACACTGGTCTTTAACCTTAAGCAATTTGAAATTATACATCAAAGTCCACGGGACTAATAAGTCATACAAATGAAAACCTTTTTTCCACGTTCTCATCAAAAATAAAAATGTTTTATTCCAACAGAATAGAACATGCCACTTTAAATGAGTAAACCGTACCATTTACTTTAAAGGAATTAATACAAATCTAGGCACAACTGTTCATCCAAGCTCGTAATTAACAAGCAACCAAGAACCCTACGTATTTTGTAAGGGTCTCAATGGGTTAAAAGCAAGAAGAGATTAATCGATCACACTAATGGTAAACGATTCATTATAGATTAAATCTAACATTTGGTGAACAAGTGTACATTTATTTGTAGTTACATACACATATAAACTACTCATTTGTCCATTTTAGCAAACAGCTGGAATCAAAGCGGTGAAAATGAAACTGAAGCAGATGATGGTGGCCATTCTGAATCTTCGCGGCATCCATCTGAGACTGGGCGCCGCATGACGGAGCGGCAAGCGGCGCTGCACCGGCGGGCTGAGTTGACGAACCGGGGAAGCGGTGGTGAGGCTGGCAGCTGGTCCTCCCCCGTGGCCGCTTTTCCACCCGGCGCCGCCTCACCTTGGGCGTCGAGGTCGCGTATTCAATCGCAGGGCAGCGGCGGTGGCCGTGCGGGGTCAGCACCACCCCGGGCTGCCAAACGGCGCAGGAGTGATTCAGGTGACCAGCCGTTCATCTGTCAGGAGTGCGGCACGTGCTTTAAACGCAAGTGGTACCTAGTGGCGCATGAGCGCAAGCATTCAGGTGTGCGGCCGCACGCATGCGAGCACTGTGGCAAGCGCTTCCTCGCCTCGCACGACCTGGTGCGGCATCGGCGCACGCATACAGGGGAGAAGCCGTTTGCCTGTCAGCTGTGTGAGAAACGCTTCTCCAGGTCCTATGGCCTTTCCTGTCACATGAAGACGCACGGTCTCGCGTAGGCGTCACATCTGGCTCCGTCAGGCCAATTGGAGAGCTTTACTTTAGTTGGGGAGATTCTGCTTCAAGAGTTGGGAGGAAGGTGTTCATGTTTATAAGTGAAAGTATTTTTTATTAAAAGATGTACATTGAGATGGTGGGCTTGAACAATTTCCTTTGCCACTGAATTGTTTTCAGTTTCTCTTTACTATACTTTAATATTTCCACGTGCAGTCACAGTTATAATATAGGACATTTTTTCAAGTGCTGTTGATATATACTTAAAAAAGTATTTCCTTAATCATTTACTGCGTACATTTCAATAGCCATCAATAAAAGTTAATCTGCTCAATACTTTGTTGGTGTGCAAACAGTCATGTTAGTATGAGGGATTGGGGGCACCTTCAAATAGGTTCGGTTTGTTTTTAAGACCAGGCTTTATGGGATCATCTGGAAATTGCGGATCGTGTCTCCACAAGTGTGGCATGTTAATTTTGGGCATTCTGTAATTGTGGGTACAACAGATGTTAAGTTGGTCTTGCATTTGTTCAAACTGCATTTCTCAAACGTCATTCCTCATGACCCATACATGTTAACGTTACACCCTGCAGGTGCCTGACCTTGTAAACGTGTCCTATGTGAGAACGGGCACTAATTCAAATTGAGATTCTCTCAATTTGAATTGGGACAATATATATGATAGATGTTTACCAATCATCAACGGTGTGTAGCGTATCTCAGCCTATTTGTGTTTGAATGGGAAATATTGGTTCATGTGGAAGGCAGACAATGGGTTGCAAAGACTGCAGTTTATGAAACTCTAGCTTCAGAACAATTGCACTAGCTCTCCTGCATTTGAGGAATAGTGACGGTGCTTATGGTGAGGCAGGTTTGATTGTACAATGATGCATCACTTTTAGTTCTCAGATTGAACTATTCTGAAATCAGCATCGCAAAGCACATGGTCTTGTCACATCAGCCGTATTTGGATTATAAAGTGTGTAATTATTTTCCTGGCAACATTCTGTTTTTTGTGCCACAATACAGCATAAGGGATTTTAACAAACTTACCAATGCAGGTAAATGGAGCTAACTTGAAAAATAATAATTCTCAGCAGTGCTCTCTTTATGTTTCCATTCCACCAGGTCACAAGAAGATAATAGAATCTGATCCAGGTGAGCCTCAGCTGGGTGCTTCAAATTACATGTCCAGAAGTTTACCCATAGGCAGCCACTCGAATTACGCTAGCTTCCCCTACCATGCAGACGTGCACGGCAGTAACAATAACAGTAGCAATAGCAACAATAGTAGCCTCTCGCTGGGCCAGTCGTGCGAGATACCGACCTCCAGCCAAGAAAACGCCGCAGCATTGGACGCACTGCAGAGGGCGGAAGAGAGTCTGGAAAACGAGTCAAAGTACCGCGCGTACACGCAATACAGGACCATCGACGTCGCCGGTGGCAAAGAGTTCCAGTGCGAGCAGTGCGAGGAGTCATTTCCCCACCTACACATGATGCGGGTGCACCTGCGCAAGCACACTGGGGAGAAGCTGTACACATGCGAGTACTGCGGAAAGGAATTTATCATCTCCAACAACCTGGCGCGCCACCGAAGGACGCACACGGGGGAGAAGCCATTCGTGTGCGACGTCTGCGGCAAGAAGTTCTGCATATCATACAGCCTGATCCGCCACAAAAAGACGCACGAACAGGGTGGGGGGGGCGAGCCTGACCTCGAGCCCGAAGTATTGGAGTAAAAAAGGAGAACAAGCGAGTGTTTCAAGAATAGTCTAACTTGGACAAACTTGTTACGTCTTTCTACCATCATGCTATAAAACTTACAAAACGGTAATTGAAGTCGGGATAAATTGTAATTTAGTTTTTAAACTGAGTGGAAGTCATCCTGTGGTGGCCTCTAAAAAGTCAGTAATGCCATAATTTTACTCGATAGCAAATGTGAATACACATGTGTGGCCATTTTTATTTACTTCATCGCAGCTGCAACAGAACTCCAAAATGGATTCCTCTGCCTAATGGAGGGCGAGCACGTCTGAAAATGTTGGTCTCGTTGAGGCGTTCCATATAACTACAATTAATTTTCTTAGTCACAAATAAATACTGGAATTTGTGTGCTGTTGCTGGCTTGCATATATTCCAGTTTTTTTGTCGTCAAATGCCTTAGTAATAGGTACCGAGTAGAGATAGATTATATACGATAACCTCAAGAGGCTAATCCTTTTTATTCAGAAATAATTACTATTTTTAGGACTTATTGTGAATGGATGTTAACAGGCATTTTTTTTATGGGAAGTGATGGTGCATTACTTGCTGTTGGTGTTGACCCTACTTGGCAATACTGGCTTGACAAGTGGGAAAATAAATACTCAGGGGATAATCACTAGATTTCAGCTTAACTAAAGTGGACATTTGGCACCCAGTATAGCTCCAAAAGTAAATTTGAAGGTGCAGCTGGGTGGTGCCAAATTTGCAGACGAAACGACTTGGCAGCAGCTTTTGATAGCAGAAACCGTCTGTTTGGGTACCCTCATCACTCGAAGCAGCCAAATAAGAACATGCTGAAATACAAGACACCACAACCACTACTGTACATATGAGCAACCTTAACCAGACCGAATCAAGTCCTTCATTATTGGTGGTACTACACCCTACATTTTCTGACACGTACCACCATTGATCTCTAAATGTATTTTTGCTGTTGTACAATATTCCTGTTGGCGTTAAAGTTAGGGACAATGTATAAAAATGTTTTAATTGCATACGACTTGAATCTTTTTTAATTAACTTAAATTACATTAACCTATGGTAGGCTTTATTGTAAATAGTATGTGATGTTACAGCCACAAAGTAATTGGTAATACACTTTAATGTATTTTAATATTGATAATTTAGCTCTAGTGTGCTTGCCTTTCAATGAAATGCAAACTGCCCAAGAGATGGCCACTGCTGCTTTAGGCAGCTTTTAAAAACGGCAAAAAAAACCCAATATTGAATGCTTCCACAGTGTTTAACCCTTGTGTTAAAACAAACATGTTGCTGGAATTGGTAGAATGCCGAAAATGTTAATGGAAATACTTTTTAAGTGTATACATGACTGCATCTGTCCTTGCATGGATGAAGTTAACCAAGCTAATTAAGCATATGGTATAAATATTAGAAAATGTAGTTGTCAATTTTCTTGCCCATTTGATAACTGCTCCACATTGTTATTTTGCCTTTATTTGTATACACCTGAAACCTATAAACTGCTTCAATATGCATGCTTTCTGTATTTGCAGTAATACATTGATATATTTGAGAATGTGTGAGCCTTATGAAATAAGGGATGACTTGTACAAAAGTTGTATATTTTAAAAATGCATAATCTTTCGACATTAAACATTGCTATTGTGTACTCAAACATTTAAAATGTCTGCTTAGTCTCAAACATGTAATGCAAACACTATCATACTACACTTTGGTCATCCGTACACGGACTCACTGGTTTCATCAATATATCAATTGTCTTCAACAATGAAATAAAGTGTCAGGTTTGCATTCCGAGAACTCAAACAAACCTAACCTCATTTCATGGGCCGAATTAACCTTCGAAGATATAAAATTCACATTGCTAGGTCAAGATTGGTCATCCTATGGAGAGGACAACCTTATGCTATAAGAATGTAGAACGTTCACTAACGAGCTCAAGAATAGAAACGAACGTTGGCCTTTAAACCAGTATGACAGGCGAATACTAAATAATTTTGAATGAAATACAAGCACAAACTAGTAATTTACACTTTGGTAATCGATTTCATGAATAGTTTTGTATAATTAGCAGCCATTTGTCAATTCGCAGCTGGATAAAGGCTTAATGATGTTGGCCGTGGGGGTTTGACCATGCATCGCCACGTTTGCTTAATGTGGCTTAGTGGAGAAGGCACCTCAGGACTGATTCCCTTATCTACTGATGTTAGCTATGGCCAGGAATCGAACTTGTGTCCCATGGCTCATAGCTCGGTGCACAAACTTCTGCATTACAGCTCCACTCAGTTTTGAGTGGTAAACACGGGTATAATTCTGTCTGCGTAACGATGCACCTGTGATAGTAAACCGGTCTCGTAAAGATTGCTTTTCTGGTGGGTAGACGCAAATTATCCAAAATTTAGGACAAGTTTTACTTTTTGGGGCGCCTTAATGTCAGAACGTGGCAGCAGTGTCAGCACCATGGGGTCGTCAACCTGCCGCATGCGCCTCTTTAAAGCTCGTCTCGTATTCACATGCGTCGAGGCTTTTAAAAGTAGGTTTTTTTTTACTGAATTCGAAAAAAAAGTCATTTACGACCCCTGGCTTCGGCCATGGACTTATTTATTGTGGGACCATCTCCACAGCCGGATGAGGCCGTGCCAGGCGTGGACACCAGAGGGCGTCCCGAGCATGATAATTCCCAGAAGTGACGACTGCTTTGGTTTCATCAGCCGCCCTTTCTCCAGTTGTGGGGGTCGTAGTTGAAGGGACGAGGGAGAGGGGAGTGGGTATACAGTAGTCCGAAGCCGTGGACGGCTCCTGTAGAACATAAAACAAATATCGACACAGTCTACTGAGAACAGTTCACCCGTTGCAGCCGTGCGTGAAGGGAGCGAAAACATGATACGTCTTAGTGTTATTTAGCAAAGCGTGGCCCCGCCTGGGTCTCTATTGTGACTTGGAGAATGCGGACGTTCGTGCAGCCGTTTCTTTGTTGTTCTTTGTGGGTTTTTTTTCAGTGATGAAATTTTGATTGCGTGTGCTCAGCTCAGTTTCAGCGAGTAGATCAGACCACCCATGGCTGGCGACATCTCTTCTTTGTTTCAGGAGCTCGCCCTGGATGATGCGGCGTCCTTCACAGGGAGAGGGACAGTCCGGGGCCCTTGTGGCATGAGGGGCAGGTGCTCTCAGAGCACCCAGGGACCACCTCTCTTCCCTAGGGGAAGCCGAGTGTCAAGTTACCACCCGGAAAGTAGAGGATCAGGTCACGCTCAGGGCACGAGGTCAGTCAACCATCAGGGAACCGTAGGGTCAACTAACCACCGGGGAAGTCGAGAATCAGGTCACGCTCAGGGCACGAGGTCAGTCAACCACCAGGGAACTGTAGGGTCAACTAACCACCGGGGAAGTAGAGGATCAGGTCACCCTCAGGGCACAAGGTCAGTCAACCATCAGGGAACCGTAGGGTCAACTAACCACCGGGGAAGTAGAGGATCAGGTCACGCGCATGGTAGCAGAGGGTCAGGTAGTCAGGGAACGAGAGGGTCAAGTCACCCTCAGGGAACGAGAGGGTCATGTTACCCTCACAAGACCATAGGGTCAGGTAACTTCCATGGCACCAGAGGATTATGTCACTCCCAAGAAATCCAAGGATCTTATTCGAAGGACTTGCATGGATGTTCCTACCCTCGGGGCACCCAGGGACCGATTGGCAGTCAGGGAAAAACACGGCGGTGGCCCTGTCAGGGCTCGGAGGTGCAGAGTTGCTTCAATGTGGCTCCCGAGGGCAGCTACACACACGGCAGCCCTCACGGCAGCGACATCCGGCCACGGCAACCCCAAGGCCAGCAGGAACACGAAGGCCACCAGCAGGGCAGCAGAGGCCAGGGCAGCGGAGAGCTGCCCAGAGAACCCCAAAGGCATGGGGGTTCCATGATCCAGCAGAACCATCAGACCCAGCACGGCGGTAAACGTGGCGACAGGGGTCCCAAGAAGCTGTTGTTTCTGCTACGAGGACCTCCGGGCTCTGGCAAGTCAACACTGGCAAGGTACTGGGATGGCCAGCGTTCGGCTGCATAGTTTATATAAGATGTGCAGTACTTTTTTAAAATCCCACAGCAGGATGGGGGGTTGACGTCATGCAGGTCATCATCACGATCCATGGGCATCAGTCCGTTGGTGGCCACTGCAGATTTCGTCATTTGTTGCCAATTTCCTCTGCCTCGTGGCAATATATTGAAGTAGTGCCACATCTTTCTGGCACCAATCTCTTATGTTGTCAAGTTATTATATTCTTGGTTCTTTTGGCAAAGTCACGTAGAAGGGAAATAATAAAAATATCAAACAATTAAATTATCACGACGTTTCGACTGCAACACAAGCAATCATCATCAGGTGTGAAATCCACGGCAAA
>JAAXLI020003043.1:0-11580 GCA_014621495.2 Entosphenus tridentatus | reverse complement strand
GCCCCTAAGAAGGTGACATCGCCTGGCCTCGGATCCAGCCCCGGGTCTCCTTTGCGCGTCGATGAAAATCGACTTCGCAGCAGAGTAATTCAACATCGTCGCTTTAGCGACCCCGTGAACCCATCATCGCCTCCAGCCCTGCAAACCCAATTCGCTCGCCGCTGTCGCTGCTGCTGCTGTTATTATGATTGTTGTTGTTGTTGTTTATAACCTTAACTATGCAAGCGCTAATTCAATTTATCCCTCTCCGAGCATTGCTCGTTTTTGCTTTTAATTGCTTGCAAATTATATGCGCGGCTCTCTTCAATGAGTTATTACCGAGATGTAACAACATCTTTGCTTTGTGTGCGTGCAGGAAATTGCATTTGTTGATACCACGCGGTCGGATAATTTGTGATTTTGTTGTTGTGGTGGTTTTATTTTAATTTGAGCGCCGCTCTTGCCAAGGAGTTGAGTTTGTGTTGGGGGCAAAATGACCCTCCCTCCATCCCTCCCTCCCCCCCTCCCCCCCCCCCCCCCCCCCCCCCCTCCCCCCCCCCCTCCCCCACCCCCCCCCTCCCTCCCTCCCCACCCTCCATCCATCTTTCCCTCCCTCCACGTGATACCGCGTCAGCAAGTGAGTGCTAGAAGAGACAGCACGCGTTGTTATAATCATAAACACAATCTCCACCTTCGTAATTAACACTGCCCCAAAACTGAAAGTGTACGTAACAGGGCCTCGATGCTGCTACGCGGAGGAGCAGCGTCTGTTTTCAAAAGGGGCGTGGGGTAAGGATTCAGTGGGCGTGGTCACACATAAGTCACGTGATTTATGGGGGACTTCATTTGATTTAGATGGAAAGATACAGATGCGAGGGGAGTGATTCGGAATGGGGGTGGTCACACGGAAGGCACGTGATTTACGTGAGCCTCAATCTCATGCCGATGTCGAGCGCACAGCATATAGACATCGATGAAGATGGGGTATTTCCCGAAACGTCGCCTATCGTGTTTAAATTTCCTCATCAGGAAATGTATCTCCAATCGGCCAATTATCCTCAATGCAGGAGCATCCTAACGAATGAGTCTCCAGGCTGTGATGGCTTAACGAATGGGGGGGGGGGGGTCAAATGAAGGACAGTCGTAACGAAGACAAATGACATCTTCATTAAACACCCCCCTCCAAAAAAAATATAACACGACAATGTTATTATAATTAATTTCACATTAAACTGTTATTGCGAAAAGTCAGCGATGCGGCAACTTTTCACGCCGTACAAGAATCCGCCACGAGCGGAGTTTGACTTCTGTAAGTCGCTCTGCACTTGCGGTGTTCGCGAATGTTGAGCTCGATTCAATTTCATATCGACTCCCGTAGGCTAACGATACACCAATCGAATCGCCTCGTGGCTCAAACAAATGTATTTTGTCTTCTAAATATTAAGTTTCAACTTAGGCAACAAACAACAACAACAACAACAAAAATCGTGAGCTCATTCCATGGCTCCATCTCTGCGGTGGACGTGCCCTCGGGAGGAGATGGGACTCGATGAAACAAATGAGTTACGAAACCGACGCTTGGCATACGCTTTGGTTCTTTCGGTAAAGTCACGTAGATGAAAAAAAAATACAATTAAAATAACTAATTATAGATTTGAAGCTTTCGTGACTGCAAGGATTCATATTCTTAGGTTTTTTTTCGGTAAAGTCACGTAGGTAAACAATTAAAATTAATAAAAGTTAAATAAAAATAAATAAAACCACGACGTTTCGGAGGCAACACAAGCTTCCGTCTTCAGGTGGAACCGTCACAGCACGACTGCTGTATCAAGTGAGAGAAATTCCAATAAAACAGTCCTTGTGTATATACTGGTTGAGGGTGGGAGGAGCCAAGGCAGGCCCCTGGATATTATTATTATTGTGAAGTTCGGTGCGACTAAAGTCGCTGCTTAACAACTCTTGGAACCTCCCAGTCCAACCAGTCGACACAACAAAGGCTCATTCCTAGCAGTGGTTTCAGCCGCACCACCTCTACATAACAAAGGCTCAGTCCCATTTACAGCAGCCGCACCTTTACATCAGCCGCACCTTAACAACTCTTGGAACCTCCAAGTTCAACCAGTCTACACAACAAAGGCTAATTCCTAGCAGCGGCTTTAGTCGCACCAAACTTCACAATAATAATTATATCCAGGGGCCTGCCTTGGCTCCTCCCACCCTCAACCAGTATATATACAAGGACGGTTTTCTTGGAATTTCTCTTACTTGATACAGCAATCGTGCTGTGACGGTTCCACCTGAAGACGGAAAATAACTAAATTAAATCACGACGTTTCGGAGGCAACACAAGCTTCCGTCATCAGGTGGAACAACCACAGCAAAATTATTTAAATTCCCGAATTAGACGCTGGGTCGAGACACCGTAGGGAGAAGAGCTCAAGCGGTGCTCTGCTCGTGGGCAGGACGTGTTTCTAGAATCTCAAGCTGCGTTTTACTTTATCTTACCAGGTAAGGCCCGCTGGGCTATACAGCTCTCTCTCTCAGAAGCTGCCAAACGCCCTTTAAATGTGGAGGGAACACGGAATGAGCCGGAGAGGTTGTTCCTCGTCTCTGCTCCTCTTTTGCATCGCGTGATAATCTCGTGATGCCTTCAATCTGCCGCCGCCGTGGAGGATCTGAGCGCTGCGATGGACATCTTCGTGCGTGAGTTCTGCGCCGACTGTGAAGGAGGCGCGGGGAGCGTCTCCACGAGGAAGCACGCGCTGCGGGATGTGCTCGTGACGCGCACGCGGCCCTTCGTGGCGGGTGCGTGTGGCCTGCGCAAGATGCGTGGGGGATCTTCACGAGAACCAACAAGGCGTCAGCGTGGACGTCCAAGCGTTCACGGCCACGTGGTTGCGAATCATCGTGTCTGGCCATGCCCCGTGCCAGGAGCGCGTGTTCCTCACCAAGGCGGCCACGTGGCCCGCCCATTTCTTTAGATGAACCGAAATGAATCCCTTTAAAATGGAACGAGGTGAATAATAAATCACTGGCAAACTGAAAAAAAAGAGAGAGGGAGGGAGAGAGAAAACGAACGTGCAAGCATCTTCTTGGTTCTTTCGGTGAAGTCACGTAGAAGGGAAGTAATAAAATAATAAAAATAAACATTATATTATATTCTTTTATTATGTTTTATTTTTATTCTTTTATTATATCCCTTCTACGTGACTTCACCGAATGAACCAAGAAGATGAATCCCTGCAGACACGAAAGCTTTAAATCGGAACGTGCAAGCTCCAAATATATCGGCTCATTCGGTGTCGGGATCGAAACTCACGACCTCCTGCGTACCAGGCGAGGGAGGTGACATCTCGCCACCGCGGTGCGCAGAAGAAGAGTGGGGACGGGAGGGGAAGGGGTGGAGGGTGATGACCGGGAGTCAAGGGAGTCAAGGGAGTCGAGGGAGTCGCGGGAACAAGTTCGAGAGAGATAGGAGAGAGCGAGATCGGGTCGAGATTTCTGGCGGGTTAGCAACCATCCACCAACTACGGCTGATAACATGCAAATTATATGATTGTGATAAAAAAAAATGAATTGAATCTCCGGGGGGGAGGGAGGAGGTGTGGGTGATTTGGTGAGTTAGGTGGGGGGGGGGGGAATGATTACCCGTTGAGTTGTAATGGCTTACACGGTCACGCTGCGTGGGGTTACCGCGTTATTCATTGTTCATTGTAGAGATTAACTTTAAACTCTCGTGCAAAGGTCTGGCATTATTACTACACCGCTGTACGAACGAAAACAACACGCGGATTTGTAATTTGCTGACCGAGTGCGCCTGTGCCCGCATATGCCTGTGTGCTTGGGCAGCGGTTAGCGGTCAGCAGTCAGCGGTTTAGTGCACCACGCTACGAACCCGGCAAACCGAGTTCGATTCCCCGATCACGGCCAACACCAGTGACGCTTATCTAAACCGGTCCTGGGTCTCCACTAGGGAGACAAAGGCAGCCGGCCGTGGTGCTGGCCAACCACCCCCTCGTTCTCCGTGCCCGCATTCATCGGTGCTCGCTGAGAGCACTTGCCCCAACAGTCTGTGCAGGCTATACGGGGCATCTTTGTCTTTGGCGACGACGCAAGTGGAAGTTGCTCTGCCCTTTGAACGTGGCGAGTGATTTCAGATTCTGCTTGAAGCCTCCTCGCGGTCGACTCGATCCTACACCGCCTCTGCTGGTGCGGCGATGTGGCCAGCACTCCGCGTGTGTCTTGTGTCTTCTTGCGCGCACAGGGGAGCGGTGGCGCAGTGGTGAGCGCATTGCGTCACGGAGCACTGGGTCTCATGCCTCTTTTGTCAGGAGGGTCCTGCCTAAGTGTTCACAGGAGGGGTGGCGTGGGGGGTGTTAAATGCTGCTTAGATTTCATTTTTTTTGCGCCGGAGGCTCTGAAGGGTGGACGTGCGTCAAGGACGTTTCTTTGTTCGACACCCACAGGGACTGTCAGCCTCCACGCACGGTGTGCAGTTGCTGCAACATGCAGACAATTGCTCCGGCTTGGTCGCTCGCGGGGCAGAGAGGCTGCCACTCCTCTGTCGGGAGTTGGACCGGCACCGCCATTGTGGACTGGCTCCGGTTGCTGTCACCACGAGGAGCGGGCGGTTCTCGACTCGGGGCCGAAGAACGTCAAAGAAGAGGGAGCGGCTCTTCTTGTGAATGAAAACAATGACAGGGGCGTGTGAGCGTGGCGGTGAGGTGTGCGTGGGTGACCTGGGGATCACCTCTCCATCAACAGGAGGCGAGGATTAGTGGCGGTGGTGGTTGCCAATGACGGACATCCGTGGAGGGATGGAGTCATGGCTGATGAGCCAGATGCCTTCTATGACCTCCTCTGCGAGGTGTTTGCTAAAGTGGGCCCTCGGGACAGAGTAATCTGATGAGTTGACTTTAATGCCAGAGTGGGTCATGATTCAAGTGGGGGTGATTGAAAGGCGCGGGCCAGATCAGCCGAACACATAGATTGCTTGATGTCCGTGCAAGCTCAGGAGCTTACAATCACCGGCACACTTTGCCATTACCGATGGATGCACACACAGCGTCATAGGTGCGTGCCGTTTTCTCAGCGAGAACGTCCGCAGGAGGATGTGTGAGCCCACGCTATTTACTCTCGGAGCGATAGCGGAGCGAGCGTGGGGGGCAGGGGCTGCCTTGCCCCCCCCCCCACCAACCGTGGTCAAAGCTGCGAGTTGGGGCTCCCTTGACATTTTCAACAAAAGTGTGAAAGAACATTGCACTTATTTAAAACGCGGTCTAAATGTATTCGTATGAAAATGCTTTAATTTACGTTCCACGTTTCATTTTAAATTTGCATACTCGTCAATCCCTTATCAGTGCCCTACCTTATTACAGACCAATTCAGACCTTAATGGTCACCCCGTGTCCCTTATAAATCTCAACGTTCATCCTACAAAGTCCCATCACAAGGGAGAAACGCAAACGAATAGACGCATTTTATTTTGCCCGTATTGAAACGGCTGCACGAACGTATGAACCTGAAAACTCAATTTCCCTGGACAAGAATACCGGGTAAACCGAACGGGTTGACAGGTTTGCATTTGATTAGAGCAGTATTTGCGGCGCCACCTGAACGATTGCACTGAGCTGATAATTTCGTTACTACGCCACTGACCCGAACCATATGCCCTGCCCTTCTGTTACAGCATTAGGTGTCGGGAATTGCAACAGGGCCTGCATTCATAATAACGGTTTTTGGGTTAGATCGCGTAATTTATAAATGTGTCGTAACCCTCCACCACCCGACACGGCCAAACAGTAAATAATGTGTCACGTTTACAAAAGACAAATAGTTCACTACTTTAGCCCACCGGTGTGTTGAAGAGTGAATCAACATCATTTACAATTTTGAGTACTGTGACGTTTCGCTGGTAATTTCATCCAGCATCATCGGGCAATTTGCCAGAATTGTGAAGCCCTCCATTTGCTCCCGGTCTGTAGAGATGCAGTGCCTGCATCTCTACATTTATTCACCTGGTCAATGATACAATCAAGGGGAAAGTGCTTTGGGTTGCACTCCGAAATGTTGGAGGTCACTGACCCCTCTGCTCACGATCATTAATGTCCGTCGTGTTCCTGGGCAGGCGTGGGGTAAATCTGCATGGTTGGGAATTCGATTCCCTCCATTTGGGTTTGCGACCGAGATGTTCTCTGGTCTCAGTACTCTTCGGCAAAGTAAAACAAAACGAGCCTGCAAATTTGAGAAGCCTTCCAAAGCTGTTCAAGTTGAATCTCCAATCGGGTAGAGTTTAAACGGGTGTAGTCAAGAGATGGCTCCCTACTGGTCAACCATCTAACGTCAGCCGATGATCTGATAATGAATAAGTCGGAGTCTCTGCTGCTGAACCTGGAGCTCTACACAAAAGTTGTCGGGCCCTAGGGATGGGTTTCAGATTCGCAAATTTAAGATTTTGGAAAGATAGCCGAACTGGTCCTGGGCCTCCCCTAGGTCACATCAGCCTTAAATGTAGAGACAAAGGGGTCCGGGCGTGGTGTGAGCCCCACCACCTGACCACGTACCGTGCCGACTATCATGGATGGTCGCAAGTCGTGCTTGCTCTTGCCCCAGCAGCCTATGCAGGCTACCTGGGGAATCGTGTTTTTTTTGTTGCCAATGCGGTGGTTGTAGGGGTCAGCGCACTCCGCTACGAACCCTGCAATCCGGGTTCAACACCAGCGACGATTGCCTGAACCGGTCCTGGGCCTCCCCTAGGCCCACTCAGCCTCAAATGAGTACCTGGTGCGGCGTGTAAAATTTCGACACTGGTGAGACAAAGGCGGCCCGGCGTGGTGCTGGCTACCCCCTCCCTCTTGGGTGCTCGCTAGTAACATTTGCTCCAAGAGTATAGTGAGGCTATACGGGGGATCTTTGTCTGTGTGCTTAGCTTCGTGTCTGGACAGGGGCTTTCGCTGTGTGAGTGCTGCAGAGTGCCCGGTGCGAGTTGTCAACATTGCGGGGAGGGTGATGTGTGAGTGTTTCGCGTGTGGTGTGAAACGCAGTCGTGTGCGATGTGAACGAGTGTATGTTGAACGTGTGTCGCACCCGCGTGTAGCCAGCCGTGCTCATCGAACGCGTCGTGATTTGAGTGTCGCGGGGCAGTTCACGTTGGTGTGACGCGTGCGTGCTGTGGTGTGCTGTGCGTGGTGTGCGCTGTTGATGTGCGGGTGGTGATGTGGGGTTATTGGTTGGAGTGTGAGACGGAGGCTCGGGGCGAGCAGGCCGCCTCGGTCCATTACAAATTCCGCCCGTGGCCCGCGTGGGTCACATCACGAGCTCGTTACTGCTCGGACCACGTGCTGCGTTGGCGAAATCGCGTAAGCCGCAGCGTATACAGGGACACAATTAGAGAACAAAGATACAGAAAAAAAGATCCCCCGCATAGCCTTAACAGATTGTTGGGGCAAGTGCTGTTTAGCGAGCGCCTGTCAAGGCCGGCACGGCGGGGGATGGGGTGGTTAGAATCATCACGCGCGTCCGCCTTTGTCTCCCCCCCGTGCCGATGTTTACACAACGCGCCCCAGAGGGCACGTGACCCATACGTCGACCTGTGGCGGGCTGAGATATCAATCGCCACTGATCTTCTTGGTTCTTTCGGTAAAGTCACGTAGAAGGGAAGTAATAAAAAATAAATATATATATTTTATTATATTATTATGGTATATTATTATATGATATTATATTATCACATTATTATTATATTATTTTATTATATTATTATCACATTATTATATTACTTTATTATATTATTTGATTATTTTATTTATTTATTTATTATTTTATTACTTCCCTTCTACGTGACTTTACCAAAAGAACCAAGAAGATGAATCCCTGCAGTCACGAAAGCTTTAAATGGAAAAATCGCCACTGATGTTCGCCGTCGAATCGGATCCACGTAGCTGAGTTTGCAGCGTAACCCGGCAAGCACCACGCAACCTGCTTCCGTAAACACTGATCTGGCCACTCCACGTTACCTCGGCCAGACCCGGATGCAGGCTACGTTGGCGAGCTCCCGTTCGGGCCACAGCCACCAAACGTGTCCCGACACGGCACGTGGAGGCTTTCATCCAGCAGCAGATTGGCCAATGACCGCACATTATCACTCGTGCGCGTGTGCGTGTGTGCTTCAATTCACGAAGGTCGTATGCAAATGTTTATGCAAATTGAACGAGCCGGGGATAAAACAATACAAATGAGCGAGGTTGTGCAAATCGAGACGCGCAATTAATCTAATTGCCTCGCGATTAGTTCTGATTGCGCGAGCGGCGCTGCGCGCGTTGTCAATTAGCGGACGATCGTCCGTAATTAGCGGCGTCTCACACACGGCCGTCATCAGTGGCGCAATTAGCGGCGATACTTAGTGGGCAGAGAGGAGGGGGGGGGAGGAGGGGGGGTCTCCTCGCTGATTGTGCCCACGTTAAACCGGTGGCGATGGAAGGTTACGTTGACGTTTGGTAACGTGATGGTGATGGTGCGAGCAAGGGGCTGTGGGGAGTGCCGGCGGTGATTGCGAGAAATTCTAGATTTGAAGCTTTCGTGACTGCAAGGATTCATACTCTTAGTTCTTTCGGTAAAGTCACGTAGGTAGAAAATGAAATTAAAATTGATAAAGATAAAACAAAAAAAATGTTTATTTTTATTAATAAAATAAAACAATTAATAAAATAAAACAATAAAAAATGGTTTATTTTTTATTAATTTTAATTTCATTTTTTACCTACGTGACTTTACCGAAAGAACTAAGAGTATATTGCGCGAAATGTTTGGTGGCGTTGCGATCAAGGTGACACTGCTGATCGAGGTGAGGGTGTCCATTGGTGGCGTTGGTTGTCGTCATCGTCGGTTCGCGTTCGTTCATGCGAGCAACGTGGCATCGGGCAGATCCCCTCGTCTGTTACATTCTCGTTCAATCATCGCCATAATTCCATGTTCCATGTACTCGATGCTACTAGGAAACGGTGTTCAAAGGTAATATGTTCCAACCAATTTTAGTTAAAAGCATCTAATGTAAAATATTTATTTCGTCGTTTTGAAGCAGTAATTTCGATTTTCGTCACGCAACCACAGTTTTCGTCCCGAGTTCTGCTCGCTTTGATAATTGTACCTTGTTCATAATGGCCACCCGCCGCCTCGTGCGCCGTGCCGGCCTTCGTAGGTGCTGCTGCTGCTCACTGAGAGCACTTGCCCCAATATCCCGCTGAAGGCGATACGGGGAGATCCCTAGATTTGTCTTCGCGTGGCGCGCGTGCGTGCGCGTGCGTGCGTGCAGCGAGCGTGCGCGTGCAGCGTGCGCGTGAGTGCAGGTGCAGCGTGCGTGTGCGTGCAGGGAGCGCGTGCGTGCAGCGTGCGCGTGAGTACATCGTGCGCGTGCGTGCAGCGTGCGCGTGCGTTCAGGGAGCGCGTGCGTGCAGCGAGCGCGCTGCACCCGCGCGCGTCTGTAGCGAGCGTCGCTGCTAGAGCAGAGGCGTCCTGCCGTGCAAACATTAATTGGCTTTGTGACTAATGGGCCACTCACCTGAGTTTGCGTGACACTCGCTCGATCGGGACGCAGCGTGTCGACGATTATCGCCCGAGAATGCGTTCGTTTTTCTGAGCCGGGGAGGCGGCGGCGGGCGGGCGGGGGGGGGGGTGCAGGACTCGGTTTTTGTGTTTCCTATTCGTGCCTCTTGTCGGGATCGTTCGTGATCGGGGCCATCATCGGTCGAATAGTCGTCACGTGGGCGGCCTCGGGGATTGCGGGACTGTGGGGGAGGCGCGCCGCTGGGTTCGTGTCACAGCCAATTAAGGGAGCGCAATGATCGGGGTCGTTCCGTGGTGCCCCGTAGCGAGCACGCAACCGTATACATGGCGTGTGTGTCACAGTGTGTGTGTCACAGTGTGTGTGTGTCAGCGTGTGTGTCAGCGTGTGTGTCAGTGTGTGGGGAGCGATAGTGTAGCGGTTAGCGCGCTGCGCTATGAACCCAGCGACCCGGGTTCGATTCCCGCTCACGGCTAACACCCAGTGACGATTATCTGAACCGGTCCTGGGCCTCCCCTAGGTGCGGTGTGTAAACATTGCCACTAGGGAGACAAAGGCGGTCGGGCGTGGTGCTGGCCACCCACCCCCTCGTGTACCGTTCTGGCCTTCATAGGTGCTCGCTAACAGCACTTGCCCTTACAGTCTGTTAAGGCTATATGGGGGATCTTTATCTTTTGTCAGTGTGTGTGTGCATTGTGCGTGAGTGTCTTTGGCTGTGTGTGCATTGTGCGAATTCCAGCCGCTGACGTCACCTTTGTAAACGACAACCTCAAACCAAAATCACCTCCATCATTAACACAAAGCACTACCAAAGTACCAACGACAAAGATATCCCGTGTAGCCTTAACGGACTGTTGGGGCAAGTGCTGTTAGCGAGCACCTATGAAGGCCGGTACGAAAGACGAGGATGTGGGTGGCCAACACCACGCCCGGCCCCCTTTGTCTCCCCAGTGGCGATGTTTACACACCGCACTAGGTCCTCATTTGAGGCTGAGTCGACCTAGGGGAGGCCCAGGACCGGTTCAGATAATCGTCACCGGTGTTGGCCGTGAGACGGGGGAAACCATCTCTCAGCTGTTAATTGGTAAACAACACCAAGAACAACAATTGCCACAACGCCGCCACCACCACCAACCCACCACGGGCAGGTCGTGAGCACGCGTTCACATTCGCGTGAACCCCGAGCCGCGAGCCAGAGTCCCTAATGCGCCATTTGATGTAAACAAGATCAATAACCAAACACGGCTAAGATGTTCGGATCCAAATATACCTTTGTAATGTAAGCGCTAAACAACAGCAGTAAACGCGGGCCGTTAGTTCCAGCTCACCTTAACGCGCTTGCAAAACACATTTTATACGTATGCATATTTCACTCTACGTCTTAGATATCTTATAGAGTGTTGCGTGCTGATGAGTCCGCCACAAGTCGAAGCCGCTCCAGAGCTCTGCTTGAAACGATGAACTCCCCGCAGGCTGCGTGGCTGACGAGGTGTATAAATAAAAATAAAAACCTCGCACATGTATTTCATTTTATTTTTCGACGCGGATGGAGGAGCCAATGGTGTGCTCGTTTAGCTTCGTCGCATTTCATAACGTGGCGAATAAACAACGGCAGGGCCACAATATGCAAACAACAACAACAACATCAACAACACAAATGTGGTGAGTAATACCTTCATCTCTGAGCAGGGCCTGTGTGTAAATAACAACACGAACATGGTAATACCTGCAGCTGTTAGTAGGACCTGTGTGTAAACAGCAACGTGGCGAGTAATACCTTGGGGTGGCACGGTGGAGAGATGTTAACTACCTCGCCTGGTATGCAGGAGGTCGTGGGTTCAATCGACCTGTGTGTAAAACAACACATTCCTGCGGAAGGAGCTGGTAGGAACGTTATGTTGCTCGGTCAATGGCCAGAGTCAACGGCGGCGTGGTGTATTCCGCAAATATGCCCGACTGTGAGGGAGGGCACAAGCCGGCGTGAGTAGGTTAAACGTTGAGTTTAATAAGGGCACCACGGGGTGACCAGCCCCACCCCCCCC
>JAAXLI020003042.1:0-10884 GCA_014621495.2 Entosphenus tridentatus | reverse complement strand
TCCCCCCCTCAACTTGCTTTTAAGGGCTTACATCCTGAATCCCTGCCTCACTTGATGCAGCTAATCTGGCTGTGACGGTCCCACCTGATGACGGAGGCTTGTGTTGCCTCCGAAACGTCGTGATTTTTATTGTTTTATTTTTATTAATTTCATTTTTTTTTTACCTACGTGACTTTACCGAAAGAACCAAGAATATGAACGTAACATTGGCCCGGGATTGGGCACCGGGGGGCTGCAGCGCACTTCTCTTTGTCTTTCGCGTGGCCGATGTCGATGCAGAGCAACAACTACAATTTCGAATGCGGGTGCTCAAGCCAGATAACAACATCAAGAGTAGCGGAGTCTATTGCAGCTGCAGGCATTGTGTGGTTATCAAGGGTGGCACAGTCGGGTTTTTTTTACAATCGGGTTTGTCTTTTTATGTTAAACCCGATCATCCGAGATTGGTAGAAATCCGGTTTAATTGGTTCTAATTGCAGAACCGCACTTCTCAACGATGGGCTTCGTCCATTCCAAGCTAAGGAACTCACTGGCGCCCACGATTGTGGAGAAGAAGCTCGTGTTCATCTAGACCAACCTGCCCGCCGCATTCTACGACTACCCCGTGCCCGACGGCCCCCCCGAGTACGATAGCAGCACCGACGAGGAAGCAGCCTAAGCCTTGGATCAGAGATTCGTATTCATTAAACCAGGTTTTAATTCCCCGAAACCGGGTTTGTGTTAAAGAAAATAACCCGATGCCTGCCTCCGGAAAAAATCGGGTTTTTTCCACCCCTGGTGGTTATACGTTCTGCGGCCTATTCTGAATGATCACAGTCGAACACACTGCAGAGTTTTAACATTTTCCAGTTGTGCATCAGGTATCCGCATCTGCCATGGTTTTTTTGCGGATGCAGTTTAGGGGTGGACCATGAGTTTCGTGGAAGGTCATGCAGTGACACCGATGATGTCCAACGAGGGGGTAGTGCTGTACCCGGGGCGGGTAGGTGAGGTTGAGGCTCTGGTAGAGGCGGTAGTTGATGAAGCCCAGCAGGGAGGTGTAGAACTCGGTGAATGTGGACATGACGCGGTAGTCGACATCTGTGGGGTGCTGCACACAAACACATACACACACACAAGACACAAATCAAGTACATACAACACATTCCTGCGGAGGGAGCTGGTAGGAACGTTGGGTTGCTCGGTCAATGGCCAAGGTCAACGGCGGCGTGGTGTATTACGCAAATATGCCCGACTGTGAGGGCGGGCACAAGCCGGCGTGAGTAGGTTAAACGTTGAGTTTTATAAGGGCACCACAGCCACACCCCCCACCCAGCCCCACCCTCCCCACCCAGCTTACTCGCATTATAACACTCACAAACACATTTGCACACTCACAAACACGGTCTCACACACACAAAACGTGGTGTAGGTGTGTGTGCGTGTCCTCACGTTGTGCGAGTATGGATAGGGCATGACCCACGTCACCGTCTGGCCCTGAACCTCAGCCTGAAAGTAAATTCCCTTTATCGACAAGAACACCTGCAAACGCACGAACACACACACATAAACACAGGCATGTAAACACACCAACAGCTACCATTCACCACGAAGTGGCGGTGATGTCACCACAGTGCTTATGGCAGGCCATACGCACTTTGAGACCAAGTGAGGTGTGTGAAAGGCTCCCTAGCAGGTGATCACGGGGACAGGCCTAGGTCTTATGGCTTAACCGCTGGTAGATACACCAGCTGGGCCTCCCTGAGGTTGATGAAGCCTTAAACAAATAGCTGATGGTGGTGTGAAAACATCAGCACTGGTGATGTAGTGTTAAGCACACGGAATCATGCGCGCAGAAAACTTCCACAGTTAGCAATTACAAAACAGTCACAGTCTTCGGCCTCCCCCAAGGTTAACTCGGCCATAAATTAGCACATGGTGCGGTGGAGACGAGTTGGCTGGGCGTAGCGGCGTGGCCACACCACTCGTTTGAGTATTAAGAGATGTTCGCTCACAGCATTTGCCACGACAGCCTGCCTGTGTTAGTGTACCATGCTGGGCATGTTATTGTGAGTGTGCAATGACGTTTTGTTGCGATTGTGGGGCCGGCTCGAACCTTGCGCAGGGCGCGCGCCTGCACCACGTATCCATGGAATTCGAGCGACAGGCGACGGCACAGCTGCACCGAGTCCACGTGGCAGCGGCCAGAGCGTGGGAACGACGAGAAGAGGCAGCACATGGAAAGGCCATCGTCCACGTCCCGCACGGCATCCACAAAGGTCGGGTACCTGGGATGCACATAGACACGCAGGGGTGGGGGCACAAGTCGCACACGGGATATAAACGCCGATGCAGAGATGCACGGAGAAACACAGAAGAGACATCATCATGCGGACAGCGTTTAGACCACGTCCCGGAGCGCGTCCACAACCCAGAGTACCTGGGATAAGCGCAAATGGAAAGAAACGTTTCAACACGCAGAGGGATGCGCGGACACAACGGGAGATACGTGGACACAAGAGGGACAAAGGTGGGCAGAGAAACGAGTGAAGCACACAGTGATGCAAAGGGGGACACATTGGCAACGCACGCAGACACAGAGGGCCCAAGGAAAGTGCAGATACACGTCATGCGGCGTGTCCACAAACGTCGGGCACCAGGGACACAAAGAGACACAGAGGCAACATGGAGATGGGGCACTTGGTGACACATGGCGAGGACACACGGGGCACTCAGAGACACACAAGGACATGAAGACATGTAGGCACACAGGGAGACATACAGGAACACACGCACAAATAAACATAAGATGGCACATAGACATAGATACATTGTTACAATTCATGGGCAAGGCAAGGGAGGACACATGGCAAGGGAGGGCAGGTCACCTCTCCTTGATGATGTGGTCAAGCTTGTAGGTGGGCTTGTTGGACTTGAGGTGGTCGACTCGGCCCCACTGCGTCTTGGCGTACGCCTTGCGCAACTTCCGCACAAACACCTGACGGACAGAAATAACGAAGGGATGGGGAGTCATGCAGACGCAAAGACACAGAGATTAGAGACACGAACGTCAATTCGAGATGACACACTCCCCTTTCTCAACACACACATGCGCACTCCCACCCCGTCTCTCACACACACTCCCCATGTCTTTCTCACAAACACTACCAGTCTTTCACACACACTCTGCCCCTCTCCCCCATGTCACAAACACACACTCCCTCCTCCCCCCCCTCTCAAACACTCCCACTGTCTCACAAACACACACTCATCGTTTCCCCCACACATACGCCACCTCTCCCCCCCCGTCTCCCACACACAAAAACAAAGGTCCCCTGTATAGCCTTAACAGACTGTTGGAGCAAGTGCTGTTAGCGAGCACCTATGAAGGCTAGCACAGTGCACGAGGGGGTGGGTGGCCAGCACCAGGCCCGGCCGCCTTTGTCTCCCCAGTGGCGATGTATTTACACACCGCACCAGGCATTCATTTGAGGCGAAGTCGACCTAGGGGAGGCCCAAGACCGGTTCAGATAATCGCCAGGTTCGCAGTGCTGCACCCTAACCGCTGCTCTACCACTCTCATACACAACAAAGACAAAGATCCCCCTTATAGCCTTAACAGACTGTTGGGGCAAGTGCTGTTAGCGAGCATCTATAAAGGCCGGCATAGCACATGAGGGAGGTGGTTGGCCAGCATCACGCCCGGCCGCCTTTGTCTCCCCAGTTTCAATCCTCCCACTCTCTCACAAACACACATTCCCCGTCTCCCACACATGCTCCACCCCCCCTCTCGTCCCCCGTCTCTCGTACACTCACTCACTCCTCCCGATCATCTCCCTCACCCTGTATTCGCGGAACTTGGCGACGATCGGCTCGTGCAGGAGGAAGCGCACATCCTTGGCGAGGTAGAAGGTGCGCGGCGCCGTCGAGCCCTTGTTCGCTTTCTTCTTGTGACGTGGCTCGTGAGGGTACACGCCCTTGAGGATGCAGAGACGCCTGGCGGACACAGGGACACACGAGGTCAGGGGTACACGCCATTGAGTATACAGCAATGCCTGGAACACACTGGGACACACTTCAAGCGAAGATACATCTTGGGGCCCACATAAGTCGCAAAGGCTTTCAGGGCTGGAGGTCATCAGGTAAACCCACAGCCCTTTATGTCAATCCTATGCTGGATGAGGGCCTCACCACACAATGTTGGTTGTGGGATTATTTGAGCACATTTAACAAAGCTGGTCAGTGTGGGTTGGTGAAGACTGGGAGCATAATTGTGGAAGCATAAAAGTACGGTACAACAACGGATTTTTCTGAATTTCTCTGCGCAACCCATCAGATAGATCAGCATTCAAGAACCACACAGATGTTGCAGGTTTAAATGACTGACGAATGAACTCCGACCCATGTTGCGAGCGCCACTCCTCCACCTCACTCACCGGAAGTCGGGCAGGCTGAGTTGGAGCTTCTTGCGAGCTTTGTTGCGGGTGATGTAACTCGTGGCCTCACCGCTTGTGTACTGCAAACAGAGCACAGCGCCGTTCACAACACAACCACATCTCCCCATCCATACACGACCGCACAATACCATTCTAACATCCACATTCAAGACTACACCAAAACACAACAGTACAATGTGTCACATCACACCACATTACAGTACGACAGCTCATTACAATATTAATTGTGAACCCTTCGATAATATATATATTTAGCAGGTAATGCCCACTGAGCTATATAGCTATTTTTCAGAAGCAACCGGCCAAAAATGATACCTCAACGTGGTGGATCATGTGGAAATTGCAAGCAGCGAAATATTCTCAACACATGTTTCTAAATGCGGAGGGAGAAACCAGAGGACCTGCAAAAAAAGACATGCAACCCCAAATATACAGGCGTCAAGGTCAGGATCGAACCCACGACCTCCTGCATACCAGGCGATGTAGTTAACATCTCGGCATCGTGGCGCCCTGGGTGCAGGACATGCTGTGTCAGTCATGGAGGTTGTTTCACTGAACTTTACCATATAGCTCAGAGAATGTTTATGTAGGGTGGTGAGAGACCCAGCGCGGGTTCAGTAATCACTCACCACTGGTGGTGGCCATTCTCAGAGCATTATGTGCTAAGGTCAACACCACCACTCACCTCTGGGTTGCAATACACCACAGCAAAACATCTAAATGACAAAGAACCACGCTAGCAACATTAACCAAACTAGAACACACTTAAAATGTCACAAGTGATAGCACCGTGTGAATGGATATTAATACTGGACTGCAAAGTCGGGAGTCTAGTCAGCCTATCATTCCGTCAAGGTAGATAAAATGATGGACAGTACCAAATTGTAATAAGTCAATAGTATAATCATGAGACCTCCTTTGCCAGTACCAAAATATACTAATAGGGTTTTTCCCCAAAAGGTGTCAGTTTTGTTGCCAGAAAAAAAAAGGGGAAAAACCCTATTAGTATATTTTGGTACTGGCAAAGGAGGTCCCATGATGTAGCTGCTCACCCCGAGCTCTCATTACTCTGGTAGTGCGTTGTCTTTGAACTGTGCGCCTTTTGGCGTCATCTGGTCGAACACCATATGAGACTAGGCTCCAAAGAAAGCTGTCTCTGGTGTGGAACAATCAGTTTAAAAGACAATGCATACATTATCAGAATATTGTTTTTGTTTGCATTTGACTACAAGTATTGTGGTTAATGTAAGCATGATTCCTTGCAAAAGGTGTCAGTTTTGTTGCCAGAAAAAAAGGGGAAAAACCCTATTAGTAAGTCAATAGTAGTCATATTGAGACTGGCCCCAGCATCTGAATGTGTAATTGTTCTCTCGCAATTTCCTTTCCTTCGGCAGGACGAACTGCACCAATATATACGACATAAAACACATCTCATTATGAGCCATGTCGTATCCACTGCTGCTTGACGGCCTCCCCGTGCCATGACCCCATCCCTCACTGAAAAGCGAGGCCACATTCCACCTCAATATTGCATCGGAGCTTATCTCATCATCGCTGCATCTCCACGGTGGTCATTCTTTTGGCCATTTTCCCACTGTTTTTTTGTTCAACCACCAAGTCTCTTTCGTTGGTGGCCGTCCCATCAAGTGATGTTTCCCACGAAAACCCACGTATCGTACTTTCCGTAACAATCAACAATGGATTGTAACTCGTTTGATTTTGCTCCCCTGTTCAATAGGCCCTCTTCCTGTGCCTCAGTGCAATTCCAAGCACGCACTTCACTGCGGTTTGCACATTTCTTAAGTTTTGTTCCAATTTTCTTTTCGTTGCAGTTTGTGATCCATATCTTTAGGCCCACTGCCAGACTATATTTTATAAACGTGATCAGCTTTCAAAGTGCTCTATTCCGGTTTCATTCGATTGTAGATTTCTAACTCGCCCCCCTACTGGACATGTGTGAAAAAGAGCTTTACAGATCATCGTATTTCTCCAGTATAAAGATTCTGATATTCTCTCATTTTATCATCCGTAAAACAAAGCATTGTAAAAATGCGCAGTGAACCTTCTCTCGATGGCAGTCGTGTTCTTCAAAGAGTTTTATTCTGCACAACTTCTTCCATAGTCGTCTCCAGGGCCTGTAAAATCTACCCCTTCCTTCCTCGCTCCAAACCTTTAAAACTCTTTAGATGGTTGTTTTCCCTGAGCTCACAGCGTCTTCAGAAACGACTGCATTTAGGCGCTTTATAAATCCTAAGGGTTCTTTCTTGTGGCGTGTGCACACGAGTTCGCGCTAAACCAGGCGGACCTTGAATTCCATTCCTGGCCACGGATCAGTGGAGTGATACCTGGAACCTCGTGTACTGCGAGATGGCCGGGACATGCCAAGGCAGGGATTATTGAATCTATATGTGTAGAGTCTGAGTTTTCTTCTGCGTACTCCGGTTCCTCCCAGATGGAAAGGTTTTAATTAACGCAATGGCCATTGGGCAAATATCCAGAATGCAGGCAAAATATAAAATTTCCCATCTGCGGCTAATATCATTGGAGTATTTGGCTGCTATAAATTTGCACACATGGCACTTCGTTGAGCTATCATGCGTGGACTGGTCGATTCTTAAAAATAACTCTATAGTTCAGTGGCCCTTACCTGGTAAAATAATAAAAGTTTCGTTTGAGCGATATCTGAACAGCCCCTGGAACCTCCTTCATCAAAACGCACTAAACCAGCGTGAAGTATAGTCAAACACACGTAGCTGAGACGAGATGGAGAATGCCTTCAGTTATCAGTTACATGTTAAAAAGTTCGGTAAATTGCTTACTTACAAGTAGCGAAACATCGATGAAAACTGCGTAGAGTGTGGCGCAACTTTAAACGGCACCAAGGCCGCAAAGGCCTAAACCTCGGTCTCGCCTAGAAACCCGACCGCGCAATGCGCTTTGGGAGCGGGCACCGCCTCTAGTTCAGACCGGTAGCGCCCGTGGGGCCTAAACACGGCACGCTTACACTTTACAACGAACAGTTTTCTGCAAGGTAAATCTCGTTCATAACGTACCTTTTTCTTCGGCTGTCCTCCCATCGTGTCTCGCTGCTCGTGTTTTGTGTTAAAGTCGGAGGGTGAAAGCTATTTGCGAGCGCGAATTCACACGCCGCGTGTTTCCACGTGGGGGCACGGATACACGTGGGCAAGTGTTGAATGGGGGGTGTAGCGGGGGGAGGCGGGGCTCGGCACGTAATTGGTCAAGAGCCGCAGGGGTCAACTGCGACGCTGCTTGGGTCACGTAAAGGGGCAATGTCACATTTTAGGGGGTTTTTTCTGTTCATTTATTAATTTTTTATTTATTTTTTACCTACCTAGGTGACTTTACCGAAAAAAACTAAGAGTATGAATCCTTGCAGTCACGAAAGCTTCAAATCTAGAATTAATGCTCTCTACGGGGAGGAATTCCACCTATCTGTTCATTTATTGTTATTTTTTTATTATTATTATATTTTTTACCTACGTGACTTTACCTAAAAAAACTAAGAGTATGAATCCTTGCAGTCACGAAAGCTTCAAATCTAGGGAAATGTCACATTTTAGGTCACAGGACTGATAAACTAAACTACAGGGGTAGTCCTCAACTTACGATGGAGATGCGTTACGACGACCCCATCGTAAGTCAAAAATATCGTAAGTCGAAGATGGCCTATCCTACCCAGGAGTCTTAAAGAATGATGATAATTTAGCAAAATTAGAGCAATTTACAGTACCGTACTGTTTAAACTATACACTGTATGTATTTAATAATTACAATACTGTATTGCACAGTAAAATGTAAAGTAAAAAAAAACAAGGTAAATTCTTAGCCTACCTATATGAACTGCAATTTAATAGAAAGTTTTTTCAGGAAACAATCCTATCTGCTATAAAACATTTAACATGCATTGAACGTATCGTATCGTGGTAACCCTAAAATGAAATCGCTAAAGCTACGTATCATACATGCATTGAACGTATCGTAACGTATCATATTGTACTGTACTCACCTGCCGCGCGAAATTTAAAATATTTAACAATTTTGTCATATCGTCATTGGAAGATCGGGGACTATCTGTATTTGTTTATTCTAAGAATAGGTTTACCTTCATTTGAAGCTTTCGTGACTGCAGGAATCCATACTCTTTGGTTCTTTCGGTAAAGTAGGTATAAAATAAAATAAATCACGACGTTTTCAGCAGTTTCACTGCTGGATTATATATTTTTTTCCGCCTGAGGACGACCGCTTGTATTGCGATCGAGACATCGTGATTTATTTTCTTTTATACCTATGTGACTTTACCGAAAGAACCAAAGAGAATAGGTTTTGATTTAAAGCTTTCGTGACTGCAGGGATTCATATTATTGGTTATTTCGGTACAGTCACGTAGAAGGGAAATAATAAAATAATATTTTCAAAAATGTTTTGGTTTTTTATTGTTTTATATTTATATTATTTTATTATTTCCCTTCTACGTGACTTTACCGAAAGAACCAAGAATACAAAGAGAATAGGTTTGCCCTTTCTGGAAATAAAAAAGTGTGTTAAGATGTTAAAACACCAAACAGAAACCCTTTACAGGGAATCGTGTCTGCATTAACCACATGTCGTTATAGTGCGTTGTCTTTGTGCCTTTTGGCGTCCTATGATCTAACACTGACACTAGGCTTTAAAGAAAGCTTTCTCTGGTGTGGACCAATCAATTTAAAATGCAGAGCATGTTTTTTTTTGCATGTTCACCACAAGTACATGTGGTTCATGCAGACATAATTCCTTGCAAAGGGTTTCTATTTGGTATTTGAACATCTTAACACCTGTTTTATTGCCAGAAAGGGTCACACCTATTCTTATATTTTGACACTGGCAAGGGAGGTCCCATGATGTTTATTTATTGTTCCAGATGAAACCCACTGAACTATATAGTTGCCAGAAAAAAATTGAAAAACCCTATTATTATATTTTCGTACTGGCAAAGGAGGTCTAATGATGTAGATGCTCACCCCGAGTCCTCATTACTTTCATAGTGCATTGTCTTTGAGCTTTGGTCGAGCACCAATTGGTTCGAGGCTCAAAAGAAAGCCATCCCTTGGTGGGGACCAATCCGTTTCAAGGACAATGAATATATTATCATAGTGTGTTTTTTTGTTTGCATTTGACTGCAAGTATTGTGGTTAATGCAGTCATGAATCCTTGTAAAAAAAAAATTCAGTTTTGTTGCCAGAAAAAAGGGGAAACCCCCTATTATAATATAGCTCTTCTTCATAGCTAATTTGTGGCTAATCACGTGGAATTTTATAGCAGTCAAATAGAACGCACGTTGTTTCTAAATGTGGAGGGAAAAACCGGAGGACTATGAGAAAAATCTACGCAGCCACGGGGAGAACATGCAGGCGTCAGGGTCGGGATCAAACCCACGTGATTCTGCATACCAGACGAGTTAGTTAATATTTCGCCACCAAAGCGCCCTGTTATAATAATAATAGTTCAATTTGTAACGCGCGCAAATTTGCAGACGTAGTGGCCGCAACTCAGAGGGGTTTATATGGTGGGGTCCAGTTTCTCTGTATACTGGACCTCTTTGAAAAATAACTTCATAACTCTATTTTGTATTTTTGGCGGTATCAAAATGATTAAAAAAATAATAGGCTTTATCCTTTCAGCAATAAAACAGGTGTGATGTTGTTGTGTTGTGTGTGTCTCTCTCTCTCTGTGTGTCTCTTTGTGTGTGTGTCTCTCGGTTTGTGTGTCTCTCTGTATTTATCTCCATATATGTCTCTCTGTCTTGTGTATATTTGTGTGTATGTGGGTGTCTCTCTCTGTGTGTCACTTTGTGCATGTGTCTCTCTGTGTGTGGGTGTGTCTTTCTGTGTGTGTGTCTCTCTCTCTGGGTGTGTCCCTCTGTGTGTCTCTGTGTGTGTGTCTCTCTCTCTGTGTCTCTCTCTCTCTCTGTGTATCTGTGTGTGTCTCTCTCTGTGTGTCTCTCTGTGTGTGTCTCTCTCTGTCTATGTGTGTCTCTCTATATGTGTGTCTCTCGCTGTGTGTGTCTCTGTGTGTGTCTCTCTATCTCTGTCCGTGGGTGTGCCTCTCGGTGTGTGAAGTAGCAACAAATTGGCACGTTTTGTTTACGTGACAAACCTAAATAATTGGCTGTGTCGGGTGGTGGTGGGTTCACGACACATTTACTTTTATTATAAATATTGGTTGCGAAAGCCTACGTGTTAAATGTATTAAAATACAGTTTGTCATCTTTAAATCGTTATTAAAAAGTTTCAAGACATCATTGGAATAAGCCATTGTGAGATAGTTTCATACAATAATACAGTACTAAATATTGTAAGTGTATTGATAATGATTTACCGACAAGTCCTTGACTTACGAATGGGTTCCATTCACAAGTCGGAACACAGTAATGTACTGTATTTAAATACGG
>JAAXLI020003039.1:0-11587 GCA_014621495.2 Entosphenus tridentatus | reverse complement strand
AATGAGGGAAATAAGTATTTGACCCCTCTGCAAAACATGACTTAGTACTTGGTGGCAAAACCCTTGTTGGCAATCACAGAGGTCAGACGTTTCTTGTAGTTGGCCACCAGGTTTGCACACATCTCAGGAGGGATTTTGTCCCACACCTCTTTGCAGATCTTCTCCAAGTCATTAAGGTTTCGAGGCTGACGTTTGGCAACTCGAACCTTCAGCTCCCTCCACAGATTTTCTATGGGATTAAGGTCTGGAGACTGGCTAGGCCACTCCAGGACCTTAATGTGCTTCTTCTTGAGCCGCTCCTTTGTTGCCTTGGCCATGTGTTTTGGGTCATTGTCATGCTGGAATACCCATCCACGACCCATTTTCAATGCCCTGGCTGAGGGAAGGAGGTTCTCACCCAAGATTTTATGGTACATGGCCCCGTCCATCGTCCCTTTGATGCGGTGAAGTTGTCCTGTCCCCTTAGCAGAAAAACACCCCCAAAGCATAATGTTTCCACCTCCATGTTTGACGGTGGGGATGGTGTTCTTGGGGTCATAGGCAGCATTCCTCCTCCTCCAAACACGGCGAGTTGAGTTGATGCCAAAGATCTACATTTTGGTCTCATCTGACCACAACATTTTCACCCAGTTGTCCTCTGAATCATTCAGATGTTCATTGGCAAACTTCAGACGTGCATGTATATGTGCTTTCTTGAGCAGGGGGACCTTGCGGGCGCTGCAGGATTTCAGTCCTTCACGACGTAGTGTGTTACCAACTGTTTTCTTGGTGACTATGGTCCCAGCTGCCTTGAGATCATTGACAAGATCCTCCCGTGTAATTCTGGGCTGATTCCTCACCGTTCTCATGATCATTGCAACTCCACGAGATGAGATCTTGCATGGAGCCCAAGGCCGAGGGAGATTGACAGTTCTTTTGTGTTTCTTCAATTTGCGAATAATCGCACCAACTGTTGTCACCTTCTCACCAACCTGCTTGGCGATGGTCTTGTAGCCCATTCCAGCCTTGTGTAGGTCTACAATCTTGTCCCTGACATTCTTGGAGAGCTCTTTGGTCTTGGTCATGGTGGAGAGTTTGGAATCTGATTGATTGATTGCTTCTGTGAACAGGTGTCTTTTATACAGGTAACAAGCTGAGATTAGGAGCACTCCCTTTAAGAGTGTGCTCCTAATCTCAGCTCGTTACCTGTATAAAAGACACCTGGGAGCCAGAAATATTTCTGATTGAGAGGGGGTCAAATACTTATTTCCCTCATTAAAATGCAAATCAATTTATAGCATTTTTGACATGCGTTTTTCTAGATTTTTGTTGTTGTTATTCTGTCTCTCACTGTTCAAATAAACCTACCATTAAAATTATAGACTGATCATTTCTTTGTCAGTGGGCAAATGTACAAAATCAGCAGGGGATCAAATACTTTTTTCCCTCACTGTATGAGGTGATCGAGTCTCATGCTCATGTCGTACGCCTCACATTTGCGTGCGTTAATAAAATAGTTCAATGGTCGATGTATAATTGATATGCTAATGTTACACTTATGCTGATTGAGCAAAATAAAGCATACAAACAAAACCACGGAGATGTGCTGGAGAGGCAAGAGAAGGGCAGCCCTCTCAGACCCTCGTGAAGCACTGACAACACACGGGTTTGTGTTTACCGGGCTCCCTGTAGGCGTACCGACCAAGTCTGTTCTGGGTGACCATGGTGGATGCGCTGTACCAGAGCATAGTCTGCTTCTTCCTCCCCTACTTGGTAAGCGTTCCGTTCGCCTGCTAAACCACCACCAGCACCACCACAAAACGTTTCTTCAACACATTTCAATTACACCCACTGCTCAGCGCGACAGCATTGTTCAAAAGTGTGCTTCAACAGAATTCGACGTCAAGTGAAAAATCACGTGTATTTTTTTCTGTCCTGTTTCGTATGATGATGACCATCAGTTTTGCTTACACAGTGAAAATAATAGGATAATGTAAAAATGTATGATTAAAATGTATTTTATACTTTCTGACTCTTTCGTTCACATTGATATTAATAAAGACTTTACGTGCAAAGTTTGACTTTCTTTAAATTGGAATTTGGCGAATGTTTTTTAATTATTCATTCTTAATTATAATGCACTGCCGTGACAAATGATAAAGTTTAGATATATTTAACCAAATCATTACATTTCTAAAACATGCTGATGCATGCTTATACTATCTACTAAAACAGTCCACTCCACAAAACATTCAGTAAACTTTTCACCACATTGATAAAGGAGCTTCTTGTTCAAAATGAGCATGGACACGTGCTCATCTCTGTTGGTGGCCCTAAATCAGTGGTTGAAACAACTCCACATTCCTATGACCAGGACCAGTATTTTCTCAAACCACTGATAATTTTCTCGCAAAGTGGTACTAATTCAATAGTCTTGGAAGTGTTAAGACGGAGTTGCCTACCAACCATTGATTTGTCATTTGAGTGCTGTACCCCAGGATGGCCAGGTAGAAGGTTTGTTCGGTAGGGGAAAGAGAGTTAATGGTGGGGGTCACACAAACGACTGCCCTAACTGTGTGTGTGCGCTGTTCTCAAGGCCTACCGTGGATCCGACATTGACATTTTCACGTGGGGAACACCAATCACCACCGTCTCGCTCTTCTCCATTCTCCTGCACTTGGCGATCGAAACCAAGACCTGGGTACGGCGCACGTTTGTTCATAGTTCGTGTTATTTGATGGCGGATGCTCAGGAGTTTAATTCCCCGAAAAACTCTAAAACTAAACTATTTTTTATTTTACCAGGTAAGACCCACTGACCTATATAGCTCTTTTCAGAAGTGACCTTATTACGTGGATATTTCTTGCAGCCAAATATTCTATATGCATGTTTATAAATGTGGAGGGAAAAACCAGAGGACCCGGAGAAAAATTCACGTGACCACGGAGAAAATATGCTAAATCCACATATAAAGATGTCAGAGTCGGGATTGAACCCACAACCTCCTGTATGCCAGGCGAGGTAGTTAACATATTGCCACCGTGGCTAGGCCTCGGCAAGGTAAGGAAAGTTACCCTTTTTACCAGGTAAAAGGGTAAAGGGTAAAGATGTCGACATGCCAAGGGGTAAGGTAAAGGGTAGGGTAAAGGTAGCTCGGAAGAATTACCCGGTAGGGTAAAGGTAGCGCGAAGTATTACCCGGTAAATACGGTGTCTTGTTTACTGCTAAAAGCTCCGTGGCACAGTCCGTGGCTTCCATTTAACAAGTAATATTTAAAAAAAACTTTTTTTAAACACGCTTTTATGAAATGTACGAGTAATGTAAAACTCCACGACTCTAGGAAGTGGCCCCGAAACTTGACATAGCGTAAAGGGGCCATGGCCAATTACAGCCAATGTCAGTTGAGCATGGACAATTAGACCCAAGCCGAAACATCACATATAAAAAAGAATGTTTAAAAATATATATATTTTTAGTGATAGAATATAGTGTCGTCATCAGTATGACATAAGTATACCAAGTTTGCAGTCGATACCACATTGGGAAGTGGGTTAAAATTGATTTACAAGATTTGAGGATACGACAACGACAACAACAACAACAACAGACAGAGTTCAAAGAAAGCATGTAAAATTTGAATCATCGAGAGTATTCTATATGAATAAAGCGCTCTACCTAGCATTTACCGTTATAAACCTTTATCATGTGTAGTACCCCAGTAATTACCCTGTAATGAGGTAATTTGTATGGGGTAAGGGTAAAAGGTAGGGTAAAGGTAGGCTCATTGCTTTTTACCTTTTACCTTACCTGCTAAAGGGTAAAAGGTAAGGGTAGAGTGATTGTATTGTGGTAAGGTAAAAGGTAGGGTAAAGGTAGGCTCGTTCTTTTTACCTTTTAACTTTTACCTTACCTTGCCGAGGCCTAACCGTGGCACCCACAAGGGGCTTTATGATGATAAGTGACGAGTGTTTCCGCACCTCCAATCAGCACAGTTGGCGACGTACGGTGCGACAGAAGTTCAACATACATACATACACACACTGGAAAGAGTGAAATGAGGCTCATGTATGTTGTGCCCTGTGTGCTCCCTGCAGACGTGGATTCACTGGGGGAGCATGGCCCTGAGCTTGCTACTCTACTTCCTGTTTGTGCTCGCCTACAACGCCATCTGCATCACCTGCGCCACTCCCTCAAACCCCTACATGATCATGGAGATACTCATGACGCAGCCTCTCTTCTACTTGGTCTGTGTCATCACGCCGTTGGTCGCACTGCTGCCCAGGTAATCGCCTTTTACTCACCGCACCCTGCAGCTTGACCTCGCACTGATAAATAAGCCCTCGTTTTTTTTTATATAAAATGTTTTTTTTATAAAAATAAAAATGACACAGAAATTGTATGTAATACAGATAGAATGGCCTGTGTGCGTGAGAATCAATCATCTTTAAACCATATAGCTTGTAATTAATTAAAGCGATCTCTGCTGCCACTACAGACATTACATTGCACCACAATATTAATGAATTCACTAAATCTGATTGTGGCTCTGGAATCGCTTGGTGGTGTTGCATTGTTGCACGTTAAAAAAAAAAAATTATGAACCCCAGAACATGGACATCACAGAGAGAGATTAAAATTACGAACTCATTGTTACACACTTAATATTTAAGGCACGACCGTGTATCTCACCGACTTCCCATTCCTCAGGCTTGTCTACCGGACACTGGAAGGCTCCTGCTTTCCATCTGAGAATCTGCGCGGGCGGCAGTTGGACAAGCTGCCCGATGACATCCGGCAGGGTGTGTTGCGGGCCGGTCTTGACCCAGACCCCGGACCCGCCTCCGTGCCCCTCGGGGCCAAAATGGGCCGAGTCCAGTGCGCATCTCCCATGCTCTGCCCGACTGCCGCCGACTTGGGCATTGCGCTCGGTAACTTGTCTGTCAGAAACAGCCGGTGTGAGGCCAACACCGCCGCGAAAGACTTCCTACAGTCGCCAAGAAACGAATACGCACCGCTTCCTGAGACCGGCACGGCAAAGCGGCCACAAGCACTGCAAACGGTGTGGGACGTGCAGTCCTCTCGCCACCACCACAACTACTTGCACTCCGTCAGCACCTCTGAAGCCGACTCGGGATTTCAGAGCCCGCCAATGAGCGAGGACACAAACACATTGCCAGGAACCCCTCTGTCGGACACAGACACTGTCACGACGCAAGCAACCAATTCGGCGAGGGCTTCACTGCGCGGGCACAGAGGCAGAACGAAGGAGCAGCTGTGCCACATTGCCAGCAATGGGAGAGCGACTGAGCCAGGAGACACTATCGCCATGTCTAACTTTGTGAAGCTAAACACGGGGAGCCCAAAGCATAAGGAGGTCATTCTCGATCCACTAGGCCTGCCCGAAATGCAAGAGACTGTTGTTTATTTGGATGAGAGTATTTATGAAAATGTGTCCACTTCAAAGCTGTAGTATCGGTGGGGCTTTAAACGTGTTTACGCGTACAAAACACCTGGACAAAGCTTGCTGATTTTATCAACAAAGCCATTTTATTAGCGTGACATCCAAACAAGGCAACGTTGTTTTCGTTATAGAAAGGCAAACTGACTGCTTTACATATGTGCAGTGGTAAAGAATGAGGATTTCTGTCATTTCCTAGCACAGCGGGGCCAAAGCATAATCTTTCCAGATTTACAGTATTTATTCATAAAATTAACGTTGTCTGAGCAAACTTAACGGACATGCTGAAATCAGAAAAAGAAGTGCCTCTGCATTTCCCATATCACTGCACCTTTTAATAGTAACATCACACAGCTATGGGTCACAGTTTATCAGTTGAAGTGGAATGCGAAAAGTGGCGACTGGATGGGGCCAGTAACAAAGCAAATGATTATAACTGAAGCAAAATTGCAGAAACATTTCGTGAAATTGCAAAACGGTAATTTGCATCACAGCTGAGCTCTGTCGTGTTACACACAGCACTGCGGTGCCCATCATTGTACCACGAGTTTGTCTTACAGGAATGTTTCGTACCTGATGCTAGGAATATTTATATTGTAAATGCAATGCCTGATTTTGAGTAAGCAATGCACACGTTGGCCTTAATTTCCAAGCAGATGTCGTTTGGCCAAAGTGTTCGACATTTAGCAAAGAGAATTGAACTCTTTGCTACGTTATGCCTTCATGCAAGGCAATTTTTTAAAAGTAATTTTTTATTGTTCTTTTTTCATGGGTTAAGCAATATGCAATCAAGAATATTTTCATTGGAAGCCACAAAACCAATCTAATACCAATGTTCTCGTGAATTTTAAATGTTATATGTGACTGTACTTATTCAACTCATCCGATTTCCACGTGCGTGGATCAGAATGTTTCATCTTTAAAAGATAATCCGATGAATTACCTCATCCGTTCCCTGCAAAAACAGCATCCTAAGGTTTTGTGGGGTAACATACATTCAGAATGTGCTCTTCCCAATGCACAGGTTGCAAGAGTCGATCATGTGGCATACTTGGGATAACCTTCGCTCTTGGTATTTAATATTAAATTCACGAACTAAGTAACACACATATCATTGAGAGGCCACAATCATTCACCCAATGTGCATGTCCAGCTGTTTTGTCATTCACCTGCTGGATGTGGGCCTCTCCATGTGGCGCAGGCCATGGGGGTCATCAGACGACACTTCACCATGCTCGTCGGGTTGAGTTGGAAAATGACGGAGAGCCGAGGTGTTGGAGTAGAAAATGGTACAACAAAATATTTTGTTGCCCTGCCATCTGCTGACAATGTGGCCCCCACAGCAGTCCACAGCACCTGTTTTGTGCCAGGCAGGCTCACCCGTGCTTTTTGCTTCCGAGACCTGGCGAGATGGGGCTCATTTATCCGTAACCCCCGTGTATTTCAGCATAATCCAACTTGCAGTTACGTAATGTTTAGCGCCCAATCTGTATTGAGCTTGAATACATTTACTCGTCGCACTCCAACTGATAAGATTTGATTTGAAAGACGAACAATCACTGATGAGGATTAACTTGCAGTGTATTCTATTTTATACAAAGGGCCACGTACTGGCTGTCCCAATAGCCCGGTTCCACTCATAGATGGGGCTTGGACACAGCTTCTCCTGCAACGAGGGTAGGCATGAGGACTTGGGCCAACATAGGGCTCACATCCACGCTAAGCTGAGACAATCTTTCCTGACAATTAGTCAGCATATGTTAACATTTGCGTGTATTTTTTTTTATTGGTCAGCAACATTACATTGTCTGCATTTTTGAAATCCCACCAATTTAATGTCCATTGCTATATGTTTTACGAAGCTACGTCTTTGTTGTCACTCGTCATAATTAGAGCAGCTGCTTACGGTGATGCTAGAACCTCGACAAGTCTGACTGGGCGGAGGAAATTTCAAGCTATGGGGATGTCAGGAACGTGCTGCAGTTTTGAAAATGTGTACAGTATATTGCACATTACATTCACACATAACACCTAACACATTTAATTGCGCTCAATAACTTCATAAAAAATCAACTGAATGTATACAGTTGAATATTCGCAGTTAACACCTAAAAAGTTACTAATGTACAGGTTAGTCTCAGTCACTTCCCTCCACCATCGAGCAGAGGGTGATTGTGAAGACTGAGGTTCGCTGGATGGGGAAGGCTGAGAATGAGCTTCAAGAATGTTTGAGTTTATTTGCAAAGTAAATAAATACAGATGTTTAAAAGCCAGGGAGAGCTCTGTCAGGGCGTGTGGATAACTGGAGGCACAGGTTGCACGGGTCTACCACGTGGTCTACTTGGGATAACATCGCACCCTTGGTATTTCATATTAAATTCCCAAACAAATTAAAACTTTTTGATCTGTGAAAAATATTGCTTTTAAATTAAATACTATTTTTTATTAAAGGATAAGGAACAAAAACGAGAGTGTAACTCTGGAGGAGATTTGGTTTCCGAGCTATCTATCGATTTATTTCGGGGCTGCCTTTCCGACTGAACTCGAATAATGGCTCAGTCCGGCTTCCAGAGGTTTTGCTGCACATTCTGTACGCAACAATATTGAGGTAAGTTCATTGCTTTTATACATACAATATTTTTAGTTTCGTTTCCCATTGGCAGACGTTTAATCAATGGGTGGTTCCCCTTAAAAAAAGGTTTCAAATTGACAGCATTGAAATGATAGCGTTGAACACCAGTGTTTGGTCATCAACCTTGGGTTGATGATCCCCAGTCAGGATAGGGCCCAGGTAACATGGATTATATGACACCCGTTTATAATATATAGTACAGATGTGCCTTAGCGTTTTCCGAATTGTACTGTTTTCTAAGGGTTGTAAAGAGGACACCTATGCAAAATGTTCATCCGTATTGTGGGACGATTGAAGCCATGTTATTATAATAATCTGCTCTGTTAGAATTAGAGTTCTTTATATAAACCAAAATGTGCATTACAATATGAATGCTTTAAATGCTTAAACAAATGATAAGCATACTGTACGTGTTTAAAAGCAGTACCGAGAGTGGTAGTTGTCGATGTTATGTTGGTTTTAAAGAAAATGATGCAATATTTCAACATGGGATCAAATATTAATTTTATTTGGAGGACTTCTTTGTATATTTGTCACTGTGATTCATGAAACCGCCAATGGCGGTAAAATGTAAAAAACAAAAGTTTTCTGGTGCATTTGAAACTTCAGGATGCTTATGAATAATGTTTACAATGAAGGATTACTGTTTGTGTAATATTGTGCTTAAATGAAACAAAGTTTTTTAAACAATAAGGGTTTTATATGAAATGAAATTGGCAATATGTTGGGTTTTCTGTACTGAAGATTTGTTGACCTTTATAAACACCAAGTTTACAAGGAAAATGGTTTTACAGTCACTGTTGCGTTAAAGTAATTTTATGGAATGTTAACTGTTGATCCAAAACTGATTTACGCATCCAAATCTGCATGTGTAATAAAAAATAATATATTTTGTTGAATAAAGTTTGTTTGAATTTTTACACTTGCGCTTGTAATTTTTTCCGTGGCTTTTTGTAACGCCATATAATTGCACAGCTTCAGAAGCGCGTGCTAAGTGTGGGCGAACATAAAATAAACGTGAGCATTTCCTGTAAAAAAAAACACCAGTGAAGAGGACAAGACAACCCGCCGAGCTACGCGCTGGCCTCTTTACGGCAGCACAGCAAGCAATTCGTGGAGCAACCGGTACGGATTATAGCGTGTTGCCCGCTTGTGCCTGTGCGTGGGTGTACCCCATTTTCCTCAAGTGAAGCAAACACCCAAAGCGGGGCCCTCCTGAAAAAGCCTTGGGAAATGTTGAGGTGTTCCTGGATAAATAAAGGGTATTACTAATATATAAAAGCATATATATAACTTATTTGGTGCGGGCAACAGCACACTACGCATATGTATACGCGTGAAAGGATGGATGCTATCTCTCCGTTTAAGTATGTACATTCTAATCGCATTTAAAGGCCCTGTATTATGTGCACATTCCAACAATGATAAGAGACTTTACAAGAGTTCATTGTAGATTCAGCAACGCTCCATAACTAGCAAGCAAGCAACACAAATCGGTTACTTAAAATGCTCAATTTTTTTGCTAAAACTAATACACCATGAATTATTCTTTCCAATATCTAAAACAAATTTCGTTGGGAATTTTGTTCATGCTATATATACAGTATCTTGAAATGTGGTTGGAAACACACTATTACTTATATAAAAAAGATACATATTATCGTACAATATTTGGTAGCTGCCATGACAACAATTATGTGAGCAATGTTTGTATTTATGTACCTTAATATAAGCTTCTCTACGCGCATTCCTTACAATAAACCATCTCATTCCATGTCTGGCTCGGTGTCATCGTTGATTATACGTCATTAGGCGACGTGGGGACTCTTTCATCCAGCAGTAGATCGAAAATGGCTATCAATGATCAAATATCGTTATATACTCGGCTGCTCGTCCAGCTAACAACAGAGGTACAATGCGTCACCTGCTTTTTATATATATATTTTTTAATTGAAAAGCCATATCGTTAAAACAGTTTTTTGTGTTTTAGTTTGTTGTCCTTCCCCGGCACCTCCGATTAATCACGGTTTGCTGCGTACGACGGGAAAGAAATTCAACGTACATACATATACACATACGGACCCGGATCAACAGCCATAACAGGGCACACGAACATTCCAGAGTAAAGCTTGCTGTGTATCCAGGGATTGCACCCTCTGGGTCGTCCTTCCTTCCTGAACGGGGGCTAGTTTTGGTGCACCAACCGGGTTCCTTCTCTAACCAAGGTGGCGGGGGGGGATGACGAAGATAACGAGCGAAATAAAAGAAAAAACTTGAGGCCCACAACGCACATTCTACTCCTAGGATCAGCTGTCGTTTTTTTTGTTTAAAAGAAAGTGTGCAGGAAGATGTGCCTCTCGATCCAGCCCAAGAGCTGCGTCACGTTGGTGTAGACGCCCGGTCCCACCGACTTGGAGGAGCACACGGAGCCCCACGAGGTCAGGCCGTACAGCGTCCAGCGCCGGTCAGTCTCCTCGCACACCAGTGGGCCCCCGCTGTCACCCTGCCACAGCAACAGCCGCACAAAGTCACACCGGAGGCGGGAGCAGATGCGGATACTTGAAGCGGAAAGTGGAAAGTGAAATCTCTCCCGTCAGCGTGCGACTGTTTACCCAGACTAAACCGTGGAACATATAACGACGAAGCAATGCCCGATTCACAAATACGAAGGAGGACTGATCATACGGCGATGCACCACTCTGCTGCTCCTGACTCATGCATCTGGCTAAACCGCCTCAATGATTAATGGTTTCAAGCTCAAGTTTACTTTGTTTATCCAGGTGAGAACTCGAGAGATGAGGATGAGTCCCATTTGTAAGAGTCACATTGGGTCGACAGAATAACACAAAGTGCTCGCCACAAATTAACTACAATACCTTGCTGATCTCGTCAAGGACCATAAACCATCACACGAACTCCAGTCATCCTCGCAGCAGCTTTTGGTTGACCATCGAACAAAGACAGTTACTACATTACGTGCTTTCAGATGCACTTCTGCGGCCCTCCGGAATGCTCTTCCTTCCGATTTTAGGAGCTATGCACCCTTTTAATCCAGATTGCAAACTCATTTCTTTCGAACTGCTTTTTTGTTTAGTGTTGTGTCCTTCCCCCGTACCTCCAATTAGCATGGTTGCCTACGTACGGTGCCGAAAGAAGTTCAACATACAATACTTGTCTCATGACCTGCCCGACCGTGAGCTGTGCATCGCTCAGGAAAATTCCTCAGCCGCAGAGCTGCCCGCGCCTGTCTTGCCGGTGCACGCAAAGCGGTTGTCCGGAAGCGCCGTCGTCTCACCATGCAGGAGTCGACGGAGCCCGCCTCGTAGCCGGCGCACAGCATGCGCGGCGTGAGCGGGCGCAGGGGGAAGAAGCCCTGGCAGGCGCTGGGTGAGATGATCCTCACCTCGCCCTCCTGCAGCTTAGACGGGACAACTGGAGCAGAAGCAGGCGCACGCACCACGGCAGGATTTCACAGTCACGAGAGATCCTTCGCATTATTTTACAGCAGAGTGGCATCT
>JAAXLI020003036.1:0-11588 GCA_014621495.2 Entosphenus tridentatus | reverse complement strand
GTGGCAGCGACGGCATCAGTGGCAGCGACGGCATCAGTGGCAGCGACAGCATCATCATCAACAGCAGCTGCTGCAGTAGCATCAAGTAGCAGTAGCAACAGCTGCAGCAGCATCATCATCAACAGCAGCTGCTGCAGTAGCATCAAGTAGAAGTAGCAACAGCTGCAGCAGCATCATCAGTAGTAGCAGCAGCAGCAGCATCATCAGTAGTAGCAGCAGCAGCAGCATCATCAGTAGTAGCAGCAGCATCATCAGTAGTAGTAGCAGCATCATCATCAACAGCAGCTGCTGCCGTAGCATCGAGTAGCAGTAGCAACAGCTGCAGCATCATCAGCAGCAGTGGCAGGATCACCACAAGTGGCATCATCTCTGCGCCGAAGCTACCGAGTTGACAGCGAGGATGGAACGCGGCGCGCACGTGGAGTTACGCGAGGCCAGATGATCACAGCAGTAATCCGACCCTCCATGTATGACTCCGCACGCGAAAAGAAAACAACAACAACACAACAAAAACAACGAGAAGATCCCGACACTGTGAAAGTTTAATCGCAAGCAACAGCTTCAAAACCGACGACAGCGAAAACAGCATCGCCGCCGACACCCCTGCCTCTCTCTCTCTCTCGCTCTCTCGTAGCCGCGAACAGCAGCGTGCAGCAGTGGATAGAGAATGCGAAGTGCCCTGGCGCGCCGCGGACGGCGCGAGAAGCTGGCCGCGCAGATTTGTTTCGTGGGAGCCGCTCTGCTGGGGACCGCGGTGTTCAGCAACTTGGCCTCTCTCGCAGGTAGCACGGCGGACTCGCGTTCTCTCGCTCCCCTCGCATCTCTCTCCGCTGCTCTCTCATCTCTCTCTCTCCGCTCCCCGCTCCTCGCTCCTCTCTCTCCGCACGCACGCGGTGCCCCTGACGGAGCGCTCGGGCACGCGCTGGCAATGCGGCTGCCCCCCCCCCCCCCCCCACCCACCCCCCCCCCCCAACCAACCCCCCCCCAACCAAACCCCTCTCCCCATCTCTGTGTCGTAGCAGCGTGACCTTGTTTAAATGGAAAAGCTGGGCCATACACGAGCTCACCAGGGGGGTTGGGTTGGGGGGGCGTCCCCAGTCAATGTTAAAACAAACTTTAAACAAATGTCAAACGCTGAGCAGACTAAGTAACGGTGTAATTTTGCCCCCGTTCGTCGCGCGCACTCTGCCCTGCAGCCCCCCTCGCTACTGCTGTTTAAACTACGCATATCGTACCACTGGGCTTCTAGATCTATTTTTCAGAAGGGAATCCGACTATCACGAATTATAGCTCAACAAAAGTGGCTTATCAGGTGGAAATGCGTTGCAACCAAATGCTCTGAACGCCTGACGTTGATTGTAAGTGTGGATGGGGAGAAAACACTGCAGGACCCGGAGAAAAAAAATCCACGCGACCACGGGGAGATAGAGACACGCAAACTCCAAATATACAGCAGGCGTTAGGGGTCGGGATCGAACTCACGACCTCCTGTGTACCAGCGAGGTATTTAACATCTACGCCAGAGTGGCGCTGTTAGATATCGTCCCAGCATTCATATCACCTTGACTACACCAGCGTGGTGAAGTAGGGACAGTCGGAATTTAGAATGTTGCGGGGTGTGGGGTTGAGGAGGGGGCGACGCTTCAGCTGTTGAGATGTCGAAGTCGTTTCTTTTACATCGGTCATTTGCGTAGCGGTGGAGGAGCGGTGGCGCAGTGGTTAGCACGCCCCTGGCGCGATGAACCAGAATAGGAATCATCATGATTTTGACTGGAGGAAGCCAACCGCAAGAATCCGAAGTTCGATTCCTGTCCACGGCCATGAGCAGTGCCAACTGAAATCATAAACCGGTCCTCCCCTTTCTCCCCTTCACCAACTCGCACTGACCAGCGCGGTGAAGTATGGTCTATAAAAATAAACCCACGTGACAACGGCGGTAAATAATTTAATCCCATTTAATTTTGAAGAGTGCTTGTAAAGCAGCGTGTAACGTCTCGTCGTGTTGGTTGCGTGACTAAATCACCGGGAATGTGCCCGACACCGTCAGACATCCTAAACTAAGCAGGCTTTTTTTGAAACCTGATTAATACTTGGACTGCGTGATGGGCAAAAGAAGGCATTGCAGGAACACATTGTACTGTGGTCCTATATAATCTGCTGCCCGCCTTCGCCCAACAGCCCGCACTGACTCGCGTGGCGAGCTATGGTCATGAATAACCCCCACGAGCCTTGCAGCGTGGCGAGGGCCTCATCCAGCAGTGGAGAGAGACACACAACAGTGGTGTGCGTGTACGCGTGGCGTTCACTTTGCGCACGTGACGAGCGTCCCTGTGCGTGCTGCCGTCCGCCACCAGCGTCAACCTCCTTCACAATTGAGCGCGAGCAGCCTCAATGGCACCTGTTCTACCTGGTGCTCGCTCCTTCTCTTCTGCTGACCCCAAAGGTCTAAAACGGGGCCCTCTCTTCGTCGTTGCCGGCTCAATCTCTCCTGTAACCGGTCCCTTGGTCGGGACATTGCTTCTCTCTCCTCCGCCCCCATCACCGAGCGTCCCAATGCCTTCCCAAGTTCTTGTCTGCGTGTCGTTCCTGTCGACGCGTCGCCTCTCGGCAATTTTGAGTTCTCTCAACGCCACATCCCACTCCCGTCCCCCGCTGCCTTCTTGCTCTACGCTCCGGGAACGTCGTTGCCTCTAGACGCTGGTGTGCGGAGGTGAAGACCTCGTCGCGTTTTCTGCTTGTCCAACATCACTCCGTCCTAGCTTGGCAGCAGCCTCGTAACTGGGATGTTGATTTGCATGACCGATGATATCCATCATTTGCCATCGGCTTGCTCTCAAGGGAAGTACCGTCCAGTTGCTCGCAATAATAATGTATGTATGTTGAACTTCTTTCGCACCGTACGTAGCCAACCTTGCTAATCAGAGGTGCGGGGGTAGAACAACAAACTAAATAATTCAGTACAATAATGAGAATAGGTTTTCCCATTTTTTTTCAGCCAACAAAACAGGTGTTAAGATGTTAAAACACCAAACTGAAACCTTTTACAAGGAATCATGTCTGCATTAACCACAATGCTTGTGGTCAGAATGCAAAAAAAAAACGTGCTCTGATAACACTGGTCAACACACTTTTTCTGGCATGAGATATTCCAACGGTGTTAATGTAATTTTCGGGTGCTGATTCCAAATCTGGCATCAGTTTTTGTCTATCACATCCGGTTTTTGAGATATCAAATATTGCATTTTCAATAAAAACTGCAGAAGAAAAATATTAAATAAATGTGGATATCTACATAGAATTATATTATAAACACACTATCCTAAAAATACAGCACCATATTTTAACACTAAAGCAGTCACTGACTCGCAACAACTTGCAATCATAAGTGACGGAGTTAATTTCGGGTAAAATAAATGAAAATGGGGTATGCCGATAGCATAAAAATGAGATGTGATAGAGCAAATCTGACATCAGATTTGGAATCGGCACCCTGAAAATAGTCTAAAACAGCTGCAAAAGTCCAGGCCAGAATTATTTTTTTTGTTGACCAGTGTAATATATGCATTGTCTTTGAAACTGATTGGTCCACACTAGAGACGGCTTTCTTTTGAGCCGAGTCTCAAAACGGTGTTAGACTAGAGGACGCCAAACGGCGTACAATAATAATGATAGAGGCTGCCCGGTTTCACGCTGGTGGCCTCTCAAGAGAGGTTTACACGTGGTCAAGCGACATGCACCGCATCTCGCCACAATACACGTGACAGGGCACCCCCAGTGGCAGCTGTCTCTGAGCAGCAGGAACAAGGTGGCTCGCAGAACCTGGCCCACCAGCGGGCATCTGTCTGCCGGCTGGGGGCGATGATGATAATAATAGTGTAGTAATTATCATTAATGTTGAACACACAGGCTTTCGCGACCAATATTATCGATAATAAAGTTTTTTTATTAGATTGCATAAAAATATTCAGTGTAAATGTTGTGGTTTTACTCTCCAACACACCGGTACACTGAAATAGTAAATAATTGTCACGTTTTGTTTCCGTGACAAACCTCACTAATTGGCTGTGTCGAGTGGTGGCAGGTTAACAACACACATTTATATTTACGCGATCTAACCCAAAAACCTCTCGTGTATCTAAATATAATTACGTAGACACGAATTCCCTCCTTTGGCTTTGCTTCGTTATTAGTCTCGACCACTGGCTGCTCCACGCCTAGGCAAAGCGACAAGTCTCACCCCCAAGCCCACTGACTTTTTCCAAATATTCGATGACAGCCAAAGGAGAGAGAGAGGAGACTGAGGGCACGTCCACCACGGAGACGGAGCAACGAAGCCGGCTCCTGCGCAGGTGCTGGATGGATCGTGTCGTCCCGAGGCTGCCCCCAAGCTCCTTCAATTACGCTGAGAAATGTTAAATTGTATTAGAAACGGGGCCCATCGGCTTCCCAGCTTCCAGTCGCATTACTTAATCTCCTTGAGAACGACCGTGCCACATGCGCCGCACACATTAACCGGATTACGGGAGGCTGTGCTTGCGAGAGTGATGATGATGATGACGACGACTTGGGGTGGGTGGTGGTGGTGCGGATGTGCGTCGAAATTCGCGGGGAGTGACGAGAGTGTTTCTGCCCCCCCCCTCCCCGGCAGAGGACCTGTCACACCGGCGTGACGGGGCCCCCTCGGGACCCCCCCGTGGAGGCGCGGGGGGCGGGACGCACGCCGCCTCGTCTAGGGGGGCCCATGGCGGCAGGAGGTTGCTGTCCTTGCCCGAATGGAATGCCACGTCGGAGGAGGAGGAGGAAGAGAAGAACTGCACGGAACCCGGTGAGACGGCGGCGGCGGCGGTGGTGGTGGCACGTCACTGCAGAGGTCGCAAACGGGTTTTGATTCCTTACCCATACCCGTACCCGGCCGGGTATCGGGTAGGGTACGGGTACCCGATTGCGACCTCTGGGATGAAGCCATGTTGCAGGCGTCGGTGGGTTGATTCTAGGATCTTGATTTGTGAGAAGAGACAAGACGTTGGGAAATGAGTGACAAACGGTTACTCACCAGTGTCTCACGGCCTACCCGTACCCGGCCGCACCAGGGTCGCAAACGGCTACCCGTACCCGTACCCGGCCGGGTACGGGTAGCCGGGTATTGGGTAGGGTACGGGTATAGGGTACCCAATTGCGACCTCTGCGTCACTGTCAGCCACAGCCCATAGCGAGAGGTGTTGCTGGAGTGGTGTGCTGGGTGCCAAGAATTTCCCGGGTCGCCGACCTGCGCAGATCGCGACTGAAATCAAGTGCCGGCCTCCGGTGGCGAGGGAAGTGTGAACCGGTGTTGCCTCCCCCCCCCACCATGTCCTCCATCAAACCCACACTGATCAGCTCGGTGGGAGAAGTATGGTCACATAGCCCTTGTGACCGACACGACACGAGGTGAGGAAAGTCGTCACCCCAAGTGGACCAAGAATGGCCGTCATGGATGCGGTGTCGGTTTTTGTTCAGCTCGCAGGGGATGGAAATCCTCCGTTCTCGTGGCAGGAGCCAGGCCACCGTTTGTGGCGCAACTTGTGTGGGGTGGTTTGGTTGCCCGTGTGGGCGGTGGGGGAGGAGGGGGGGGGGTTAGCCGAGCGATTTATTTTCTTCCTTCCCAGGGCTAATGCAACGTGAGCCTCGCAGGCACACACGGGGCCGCTCCCGTCATCACGAGTTTCAATAAATGTTTCTCAGACTCCCGTCAGATTTGAAAGCTGACATCGGACAACAACGAAAAATGCGAATCGCCCAGAGGAGACGTCCACATGGCGTTGGGCCCAACCGTTGTTCGATTTCATTCCAATTACTCTTACCGTTATTCACATCATCATTATCATTCTTTATTGTTTGAACACTCATCCATTGCGCTCGCCCCCGTCACTGCCGTGGGGGACACTGGACCGTCCGTCCGTGTTGACTTGCCGTGCTGTCCACATCGTTGGGATGGAAATGTCGAATCCGGCACGAAATGCGTAATGCGGAGCGGTGGGGACGATTTGAATAATAATGACGCACCGCATCGCAGTTCATGGGTGGATCTACGATTTGCGGGAGATGGGGGGGTACCCCCACCCCAGGAACCCCCCCCCCGATTCCCACCCCCCAACCCCCGCTGTCCGGCCACCCCTATCGCCCGGTGGGAGAAGCGGAGGCTTTGAGAGCTCGGAGCACACGTGCGTTTAACAGATGAAATTGACGATTCGCACGGCCCGCCTGTCAATCCGCTGCTGGCCGATGGCGCCTTTGCTCTCCGTGTCAGTCGCGGAGGGGGGGGGGCTGTTTGAACCATACTTCGCCGCGCTGGTCAGCGTGCGATCGGCGGCGTTGAATGGAGGCGTTTGTCGGTCACGTGGAGGAAGGCCTCTGATTGGCGCGGCCTCACAACGGCGATGAGCGTCGTGCTGTACCATCACGGTGGCGAGATGTCAACTACCTCGCCTGACATACAGGAGGTCGTGGGTTCAATCTCGACACTGACAGTACCTGCAGTTTATTTGGTCGTGTGGATTTTTCTCCGGGTCCTCCGGTTTGTCTCTCCACGTTTAGAATCAACGTGTGTTTGGAGTCGTTGGCCGATGTAAATCTACATATGTGGATGAGATACTTCGTTGGGCTATCGTTTGTGGCCAGGTCAGATTCTGAAAAGAGCTGTGGAGCTCGGTGTGCCTTACCTGGTGAAAAATACAACGTAAAAATGGATTGGGTTTACACACGAGTGATCGTTGCCCACTCCTGGGAAAACCTGGCAGGACCCTCCTGGAAGCGAGTCTTGAGGCTCTCCGGGATAAACAAGCGGCGTCGTAGCAATGCTGATAAAAACAAAATACATGAGAGAAAGACGGCGTTTGGGGGGGGGGCTGGAGAACACGGGGAAAACCGGGTGAGGACAAAGAGCGAACATCATCAATTAATGACCTCCACCAAAGCGAACATCATCAATTAATGACCTCCACCAAAGCGAACATCGTCAATTAATGACCTCCACCAAAGCGAACATGGTGGCGTTGGGTCCCCTGTAGCTCGGCCAACACGGCACGGCGTTAGGCTCGGCGACGGTTTAATTATTTCGGCACCGACGCGATGGATAAATATGGGTGGCGGGGAGGAGGGGGACGTAACTGAAGGGAGGCTATTTGAATATCAAATCGCGCTCTTTCAATACTTGAATTAATCCAAATTTATATTTGCACTCCGCCGTGGCGCCTACGACCGCGAGCACATCTGACCCCCCCCCCCCCCCCCCCCCCCCCGGGAAAAAATGTCCGTGTACAGTAGCTGTCAAAATGCGTTACTTTGATTCGTCGTAACGTGGCAGTCGGTGCAGGCAGAGCAGCAGAAAATAGCGCAGCCGATGAGACGGCGGCGGCGGCGGCTCTTAAGACTCGCCGGGGAGGGGAAAAAAAATGGGACGAAGCAAACGGAGTTCTTGTGACCACCGCCCACCAACTCCCCAAGTCTTGTGATGCGGACATTCTGTACTCTGGGTGGAACGATTCACAACTTCCACACACACACACCCCCCCCCCCCCCATGATTTTATGAATTGTCACGATTCTGGGGTCGCTACGCGAATAGTCGCAGCGACCCCGGAAAGGGCAATGGGCTCTTGCAACAACACAATTCCATTCCGTACAGGTTACATACATCCTGAAGCGTGCCGATGTATACCCACGGGATTCCGTACGTACGGGGATGACTGACTGATTTATTTAATCGGGAGTCACTGCCTGTTCCATACAACTGTTGATTTGTGTTTTTATCCCCCACCGTTTTTGGTAAAAAAAAAACTTGTTGATCTTGGCCGAACGATCACAGCATTTTCGTCTGCCTGCAATGAGGCATGCCTGCCCGCCTGATGCCTTTCAACTGCATTCCCACAGTCCGATTACAGGGTGCGCATTTCCTGCGCACGCAGAAAAGACAAACAAATTACAACGAGCAAATGAAGAAATTGCCTTTTTTTTTGTTAACGGTCGTCAACACCCAGAGGTCGGGTGGAGTTGGAGGATTTGAATCCCTGGGTCCGCGCGACTCGCACGCTCATCGCGCGGACACTGCCTTTGCTTGTGGGAGGGGGTCGAGGGTCGTGGCGCGTGACCCACCTCGTCCCCCCCCTCACGTGGGCTCATTACCGAGGGGGCGAGTGACGACGGCGCCACAGGGGGGAGAGATCCCACGGCCGCGTGGCCGTCGAGAGTGAGCGCGGTTCCTCGGCCAGACGGCTGTCAGCAGCGGATCCCTGGGGTCCCTTGAGGTTGTTTTTGTTCTCCTCCCTCTTCTTCTTCTTCTCAAAATAGGTTGCCTGTTGTCACATGTTTGGTGCCCACTCCGGCCTACTTGCTTGTTCATCAATTAATTCAGTTATTTACGGAGCGAGTGCCGTTACACATGCACGCCGAGAACAACTGATACACCGCATGGGGTTTCTTTATATATAATGTATAAAATGTCCTCCGGCTGAACGTCAGGTCCACGGAGCCACGCGGCAGGCAGCCAGATCTTCATCGCCGTGGGCTATGAAAATAGGAACCGTTGCCCGAATCGTTGCCCGTTAAATAATTTTTATTTTGAAGGCCACGCGGCGTTATTGACAGATGTGCGGGCTGTTGTTGTTTGTGTGCTTGTGCACAACTGCCAACGGAGCAGCATCATCATAAAACAATGTAGTTTTCGCTGAAGCTGGGAGGTAAAATGTGAACTTCTGTATGGTTTTACTTTGTGCTGCGCTGCACGAGATGGTGAACGGATCCTGCCCGTCACATTTGGACACGTTGACAAAGACAAAGGTCCCCCGTATAGCCTTTACAGATGTTTTGGGGGCCAGTGCTGTTTGCGAGCACCTACGATGGCCGGCACACGAGGGGGGTGGGTGGCCAAAAACCATGCCCGGGCCACCTCTGTCCCCCACATCGCACCAGGTACTCATTTTTTTAGTCCACCTAGGGGGGGAGGGGGGAGGCCCACGACCGGTTCAGAGAATCATCGCTGTGGTGGCCGTAGTGCAGCACACTAACCGTTGCGCTACATTAACAGCGCTGGTTTCACAGGCCATGGCTCTGCTGATGGGACGCACGAAGTCGAAACCGGGTGGAGGCTTCACCTGCCTAAACAAAGGCCGCCATTAAATATTTGTTCCGGAAGGCCCACAGGGTGACGGACTGACAAAATACTTATTTATTCATGACTCGACTGATTTCTGTCTGTTTATATATTTATGCATTACCCACAATACTCCACAATGATGCATAATGAGTCTTTAAATGGGGACAAAGTGTTTAGACAATGTAATGTCTAATGGGCTTACGAGGGCCCCTTGGCCAACACGCTGTTGCCAACAGTAATTTGTATTTAAAACGCAGGTAAATATTGTAAAATATTGATAGGATACCTCCTCGGAAGAATGGGGAAAGTGCCATCGCGTCTCCAGACCATTTGTCCGTGAGCATTGCCTCCTTTTTACACTCACGAATCCTGAGCCAGTGCTGGAAAACTCCACATTCCTGTGGCGGAGACCAGTCTCTGTGTCGGACATTCAAACAACCGTTTGAATGTCCAACCAAAGCGGCACACTCGTTCTGCTCGCCTTGACGACGGGACGATGGGCCGAGTTCTCCTCAACGGCAAGGATTTTGAACTCGCCAGCTTTCACATTGCAAACCGCTCGCTTGCTGCCCGAGCGCCGCCACCTTGTTACGATGCGTGTGCGCGGCATCGGCTAAAGGAATACAGTCGGCGCAGAGGCTGCCCGTGTACCGGAAAGAAATAAGAAGAAGAGAAAAAAAACATCCCTCCCCCCACTAAGCATTGAAACGACCGAGCGACTGACAAACGCTTCAATTATTAAAAGCGCGCAAACAACGCAGCGCCCGGTTCCAGCCAGGGCTTTTGTTCGGCGCTGAAGCCCAGGGGTGCTAAGGCGCCGCCACCGTCACAGCCGCCGCCGTCACAGCCACCGTGGAATTGCGTCCTCGTGATCCGCCGCGGGCGTTCGAGGGGACGGGGGGGGGGGCCTTGGTGGCGTGGCCGCGCCGTCCCGTGGGATCGCTCCCGTCGCTCGTGAGCGAGGGTTTGGAGGAGGTGGGGGGGTGAAAAATCTTCGGCCTCCGAGTCGGTAGACGTTGACGCGTCCGTCTGTCGGTCGGTGTCAACCCTGGGTTCCGATGTTTGCGGCCGAAATTCCGCATGGTGTTGTTGGTGTCGTCATCGACATCAACGATAGACTGAGACGATGACTACAAAGATATATATATGTTATTTTAAATGCCAACTGCATTGGCGCTGGACAGTGAGAGTGGGAGGTTTGGGGGCGAGGTATTTTTCCGTGGTGTTGTGAGCGTCGGTGTGTCGAGACGATGCACTCTGCGTATATCTGTCTTGTGGGTATCGGCTCGAGGTTCTGAGCTTGACAGAGCGGAGTTTTATTTCAGCCGGATCTGTCAGGCATCGACAATTGCGGTGGCGAGATGCTGCTAACTACCTCTCCTTGTATACAGGAGGTCGTGGGTTTGATCCCGATCCCGACCCTGACGCCTGTAAATTTGGAGTTTTCACGTTCTCTCCGTGATCGCGTGAATTTTGCTCCGGGTCCTCGGGTATTTTCCCTCCACATTCATGAACGTGGGTTCAGAGTATTTGGCTGCTATCAATTTCCACGTGATGAGCCACTTAGTTGAGCTATCATTTGTGGAAAGGTCGCTTCTGAAAAAGAGCTACATAGCTCAGTGGGCCTTATCTGGTGAAATTTTTTTTAAATTACAGTTTTAACTTTTTGTGGTTTTTTTGCCGTGTCGGATTTCGCCTTCACCAGCGTAGTTATCAGTTCTCCGTTGGTTAAAGTAATTGTTTGTCGATAGCTCCGTCGATTATCAGTCCAATCGTCTCGATTCCTAATCGGATAACCACGGATTTGCAGCTGGTCTCGCCTCCGTTCCCCACGTGTGCCGCTGGACGGGAGGTGATTGTCGCGGCTTGGTGATTCGTCGGGTTGGGCATGGCTTGAAGGCGGTGTTTTCTGCATTCGGGTAGGCAGCGTGTTGGTCGGTCGCACTTTGTAAATGGGCCAGAGTCATTGACCACAAGGAAAGTATTTAATTACAAATTTTCGTGGCATAATTGGCTTAATTGACTAATCACCCCGGCTCTATTCCAGTGGACCAGCGATTCGGAATATTGTTGGGCGAGAAATTGAGCCCCGGCTGATGCCCGTCTGTTGGGCAGCACTTCCTGCCCGGCACAAACTCTCGTGATCCATCCAGCAGTGGACAGATAATGGACTAAGACAACAACGTGGAACGCATGAACCCGAAGTAGAACGTCGACCGATTTGAGGGAAGATTTGCGTGAGACACGATTTAATTTTTTTAGTTTTCCATGAATTTTATTTTTTGTGTGTCCGGGGGGGCAGGGGGGAAGGTTTTTTTGAGTGTTCGCCAATAAATATACATTTTCTTAAAACAAAATGATCAGTGAGCCCGTTATTCTGCCGGAAAAGGGCTGGTCTGGTCCACGCAGTTGTGAGGGCGGTGGGGGGCACGTGAAGGGGGGGTTGGAGGGGCACGTGG
>JAAXLI020003034.1:0-11596 GCA_014621495.2 Entosphenus tridentatus | reverse complement strand
CCCCCACAACTCCCAATCGGTGATGGGGCAGTTGTGGAGAGAGTGGAGAGTTTCTCATACCTGGGCAGTGTGCTCATGACCGGCTCCGGTTTAACAGCAGAGGTCTCACTCCGAATCAGTCGAGCGGCATTATCTTTTTATTGGTTGCGTAACGCTGTGTGGAAGCTACCTGGTCTGTCGCTCCGCATGAAGCTCGGGGTCTTCTCGGCCACAGTTATTCCCTCCCTTCTCTACGCTTGAGAAACGTGGACCCCATGGAACATCTTCGTCGGTTAGAAACATTTAGGCTGGCCTGCCTACGATTAATCCTGGGTTTAACCAGGCTGGATTGTGTGAGGAGCTCACAAATCCTCGAAAGATCTGGACAAAGTCCCATCGGTGAGCACCTCCGGCAGGCAAGGCTGCGTTGGCTGGGCCATGTAGCCCGCATGCCCAATCACCGCATGCCCAAACAGGTTTTATTCGGCCGGCTCGAGGGGGCTAAACGGGCGCGGAATGGGCTAGAGAAGAGATGGAGTGACGTGGTACAGGAGGATGTGGAGCTGAGTGGACTTGCCGATGACAGGTACCAGCGGTGTCAAGATTGGCCTCAGTGGAGGAGGCTCGATTTAAAGCTTTCGTGACTACAGGGATTCATCTTCTTGGTTCTTTCGGTAAAGTCACGTAGAATGGAAATAATAAAATAATAAACATTTACCAATAAAATAATTCTCACGACGTTTCGGCCACAACGCAAGCAGCCGTCCTCAGGTGAAGAAACAGGTCTGTCGAGAAGACAGCGTCTGAATGACACGCCCCAGGCTTGGAGCGTCTATTTAAGCTAGGTTGGAGCGGGAAGGTGCGCCTTAACAAAATAATTTGCATATCAATATGAATTTAGCATATTTATGGGAAATGCAGATATGGGATTTGTACTACTTGTGAAGTGCGTAGGAGGTGGGAAGGGGGTTTAAAGTCATTATGCCCGTGCATTATGCAGGATTAGCAGAATCAAAGGGAGGGGTAGGAGTAGCATTAATGAAGTGAAGGAATGTTAATAGTATGTAGCTGCAGTAACTCAACCACCACGTAAACAAGTAAAGTATAAACTACATAGTATCATCAGTATACTAAATATACTCTCCAATAAGCTGATCTACTAACAGTAAGTAATACATTATAATTCTATGTCGCAAAATTATAATATGCTTCCAGCTAAACTTTATTCTCTTACATCACACGGGTCTACCCCCTGCTATATACTGCCATAGACAAACCCAACATTAAATTATATACTGTATTACTATACACCACCCTATACCTTATACATTGTAATATTACACTATGTATTATTCTACCCACCCTACTGTATATCACACTGCTGTATATTCACTATACAATTACGATACTATATATTACTTTATACATTGTATTAAACATTACAATTTTATACTATTCATTATTATACAATCCGCTGTACACTATACCATTGACCGTCGCGTGAAAGATACTAAGAGGAAGCAACGAAATATGTCAATGGGAGAGTGGTGGTAGGAGGGTTGCAGTGGAGCAAAGAATCCATTCCCTGCGGAGAATACAAGATATATAGTCAATGCCAGTGAGTGGACTGCGGTATGAAGGTCACCATAAACGTGAACACAATCAGTTAAGATCCGAAATGGTTTATTACGTCCTTCCAATGATTGCTGAGCCAGAATCCATCTTCTCGGTTTAAATTGTCTCTGTGTTTGTATATGTGAATCGCCTCATGAACGAATCTCTCGTGGTAGCCAGATGGCTTGCAGAGAACCTCTGTCTTGGAGAAGTCAATATCATGTGAGCCCACTGAATTGTAACAGTGATCTGCCACGGCTGAGGTGTTTGTCCTACCGTGTTTAAAGTCTGCTTTATGTTCACGGATGCTGTCAGAGACCACGCACTTCACAAGTAGTACTAATCCCATATCTGCATTTCCCATAAATATGCTAAATTCATATTGATATGCAAATTATTTTGTTAAGGCGCACCTTCCCGCTCCAACCTAGCTTAAATAGACGCTCCAAGCCTGGAGCGTGTCATTCAGATGCTGTCTTCTCGACAGACCTGTTTCTTCACCTGAGGATGACTGCTTGCGTTGTGGCCGAAACGTCGTGAGAATTATTTTATTATGTTTTATTTTTATTATGTTATTATTTCCATTCTACGTGACTTTACCGAAAGAACCAAGAAGATGGAGGAGGCTCGTGAAGGACGCTACTAGGCAGTTGGAGGCAGTCGCCCTCCAACAACAATGGAGGGCGGAGGAGTGACGCTCACAATAACGAGCGGAGCGCCGGGTGGCTAAAGTACAGCAAGTTGGCACAGTAGGGGGCCCAGGTGGTGCATCAGCCAGTCATCTCGGTCATCTCAGTCAGTCGACCCGTGGCACTTGGGTCTGACCCGTGATCTCCTGCCAGCGGGCGTTCGACACTTCACGTGGCCTCAAGGTGCACATGGCCTGGCACAAGCGTAGTGGTGACGTCACCGCCATTTAGTGGTGAATGGCGGTTGTTGTTTATTTAGAGGTATCACTCCACATCAGTCGAGTGGCATTATCTTTTCTTCAGCTGCATAACGATGTGTGGAAGCCACCTGGTCTATTGCTCCATACAAAGCTTTGGGTCTTCTCACATCTCTATGCTTGTGTAATGAGAGCCATGTAGGGCTCACGTGGTGATTGGCTGCCAGTCCTGCTTTGTAGCCAATGAGGGGAGAGCCCGGGAGCGTGGCCTCGGCGTGATCAAGGCATGCTAGCTAAGGTGATTGGCTTGGCCGATCTCGGCCTCAGCTAATGGGAAGCCGGATCAGAGGCGTGGTCCCGGGAGTTGACGGGGAATGATCTGGAATGTTCCACGCTGACTACTGAGGATTGGCTTAGGGGTACCACGTGACTCAGGGGTTAAAAGGGGGAGAGGCGGAGGAGTCGGGAGCAGACCTGGGAACGAAGAGAGCAGGAGCCACGCACGTACGGGGCTCTGGGTGCCACGTGGCGTGCGACTTAGCTGACTGTCTGCCCGCTTCCCGTTGCCTGCCAGCAACGGGGAGTGTGAGTGTAAACTGTGGAAGTGGTAAATAAAGCACTGATTCCAAGAGCCGTCTCGAGAAGCTTTATTACACTTGCAAAACGTGGACCCCTCCCTAATTGAACATTTTCGCTGGTTCGAAACATGTAAGGCTGGCTTGCCTAGGATCCATCTTGGGTGTAACCAGGCTGCATTTTGTGAGGACCTTACACATCCTTGAAATATCTGGACAAAGCTCCTCCAGCAGGCAACACTGCATTGGCTGGATCATGTAGCCCGCATACCCAACCACTGCACCCCTAAACAGCTTTTGTTCGGCAGGATAGAGGTAGCTAACCAGGCATGGCATGGGGTAGAGAAGAGATGGAATGATGTGGTACAAGAGGATGTGGAGCTGAGTGGACTTGCTGATGACTGGCACCAGCAGTGTCAAGATTGACCTCTGTGGAGGAGACTGGGGAAGGATGCTACTGGACAGTTGGAGGCAGTCACCCTCCAACAACAACGGAGGGCAGAGGTGCGATGCTGCAATAACGAGTGGAGTGCCAGGGAGCTAAAAGACAGCAAGTTGCACAGTAGGGAGCACATGTGGTGCATCGGCCAGTCATCTCAGTCAACCCATGGCACCTGAGTGTCCCATAACCTCCAGCCAGCAGGCGTTCAACACTTTACGTGACCTTAAAGTGGACCTAGCCTGGCACAAGCACATTGGTGTCGTCACTGCCACTTAGTGGCAAATGGCGGTTGTTGTTGCTGCTGTACCTTTACATTTCTCTCGGAACATTTTCACTTAACTTGTTGGTATTTTGTGCATTATTTTCCAATCTACAGTTCTGTATGGAATGAACATTCCGTTACTTTCTAATGCCGTGTTAAGACGCTTACGAACTGGCTTTCGGTGTCGGTAAAATCACACAGCAGACAACACTTTTGCTCGAACAGAATTTGTACCCAGGTATTGTGTAAACATCATTGTTTTAATTTATTTAATCATGATTCATGGTGTGTTTTATAGATCAAGTCAAAACAAGGGAATGCAACAAGCCAGGTGAGGCAATGGGTTTCGTGTCAATGTTTCATTTACACAGACCAGGCAATTAAGTGTTTTGAATTGTTACCAAGACACACATTCACTTTTTTTGCAGTTGTCTCTTTGGATTGCCACACAATATTATTTTAGGCATTGTTAACTTGTAGGGGAGGCCAGAGCCACAAATATATAATTTCCATTGATCTGTATGCTTTGGAATGTACCAAAATTAAATGTCCATAAAACCTGAGGGTCTCAAAATTATATTTTATCAACGCATAGCAAAAATACAAGATGAGTTATTTTGTGTCCTTTCCACAGATGACAATACAATTTCGCTCGTAATAAACGTTTTTGGGTTAGATCGTGTTACTTATGTGTCGTAACCCTCCACCACCCGACACGGCCAATCAGTACAAAAGTGTCACGTTGACAACAAATAGTTCACTACTTTAGCCCCCTGGTGTGTTGAAGAGTGAATCCCCACAGAGAAATACATATTCTATTCATTAAATGATGACCTCCAGTGCACATTCCACCATACAAATGCAATTACAATGAAGTCCACAGCAATATGCTAATGCTCACATTGTGTATCTGTCACACTGGAGGGTAGAAAATAATGTGCCTTGTAGTTATTGCTAGAAATCATTTAATATGTTGTCATTAAACATGCACCATTGAATAGTTTGTAGAATAGCTTTTGTTTCTCAAACGGACTGTGAAGTATCTGACTGAATGTTTGATGCTGCTATCTCCCTTCAGCCAAGAAGACAATTCCCCCCCTTCAACTAGAGTCAACACTGCTGAGTCCCTCTGGAGAATGACAATGCTCATATCTAGGGGGATCCTGGATGTCAACTCGCCTGGTGCTCAATCGGCATCTTGCGCATTCAAATTCGCTTTGCCCCCCATGTTTAATATATACTGTGGACACTTCCTGAAAAATTATACGTCGTCCCTATAAATGATCAAAATTATAATCTGTATTTATACTTCAGGAATCCGATGAGCTATGAAGCTCTTTTCAGAGATGTACACTTGGGGAGGGTGGGGATGCAGCATACTGTTGTATAAAGTATGGTATACTGTAACAGTTGTCACAATTGTCGGAATGTATTTTGACGAGACTGCACTCACCAAAATGTACCAGTAGTTACAATTAACCAGACTGCTTTGACAACATTAAGATTGTTGTTACCCCAACATATATCCCACAGCTGTTTAAACACTAGCTCCCTGAAAATATCCCACTCCTCAATTGTTTGACTTTGTTGGTGAAAACCAGATACTTTTCATAAACGCCACAGCATCCGAAGAGTTAAATTGAGCACCCATGAACCCAGATTCCCGTACAATTCTTATTTTATTTTTAAACTAAACTATTTTTTATTTTACCAGATAAGGCCCACTGAGCTATGTAGCTCTTTTTCAGAAGCGACCTGGCCACAAATGATAGCTCAAAGAAGGGGCTCATCAAGTGTAAATGTATTCAGCCAAATACAGTACTCTAAATGATCAGCATAGCAAAGCCTTCAGTTTAGCCTGTGGATACAGATGACGTGTGCTGGTTTATCTGTCCAAAACTGCCAGTTATGGACAATAACTTTGGTGAAATATCCCCCAATCTTATTAGTTTATGTTGCAAAGTTACAGCTCCACTCTAGATAGGCGATCAGCTCTAGCATTGACTCGGGGCTGTTTCAACTCATTCTGCAGGTGGCTGACACAAAGATAGGGCGGTGTGGTGGAGGCTTGGTAGATTGTAGCCAGTTTAGTGAATACTTTTCCTTAATTTGTGTTGTATTTGCTATGCCAAGGAGTGTTTATTGTCCAATAATTGTTGCAATTGATAATGTACCATAAATATAGTGATGAAATGTGTTCATGCCCATTTGAAAATGTATTAACAGCAATATTCACAATTCACCACCTTTACAGGTTGTTATTTAGAGTAGTTCTTTAAAGTGCAATTATTATATGAAATGTATATATTTATTGAGGAGCTCGCACATGGATTGCAATGAGGGCCAAGGATTAAGTGTGTGACTTCTGGACACACATGGGATGAGATATTCCACAGTTAAGCACATGAGACATCCCTCCAAATATTAGAGCTAGTCTGATGCTGCTGATGTAACAATGTCCAAAGACCAAAAATGTCTCGCGTAAATTTGAGGACACTGGACGGCCACGTCACGCTTCATAATGGTGTGGGATGTAAATGTACGCATTGCAACACACGTGAGCTTTTAAAACAGAATTACAGAAGATATTGTACAACAAACAGCGTATGTCAGGAACCAATTTAGCCCATTGCTGTCTATTGATAGAATAAAATGTAAGCTGCGTGGGTGAATGACGTCGGCAGCACTGGATCGTGTGAGCTCCGTTCCAGCAGGTTTCCCTCTATGATTAGAGGGAAACTTGGCCAGAATTGGATTTTCCTGGAAAGTTCCCATGACCAGCGACTGTCGAGCAGACAAGGTACTCGTCTAACATGTCACACGAACCCAGCAGCCAGCGAACGAAAAACAAAATCTGTGCAAAGCTCACCTCTCAAAACAAGTACATCATTGGTACCATCGTTACTCCCTATGCTGTAGAGCTCCACTCTCTAGTATGGGTTCTGTAGAGCACGCTCGTGAGACTTTTATCTCACTGTGCCAAGCCAGTGGATGTCCGAGTGGTGCAGAACAGCTCATGGCTCTGGCCATGGCTGTAGCAGCACCACCAATCGTCACCACGGACCGCAGGCGCACTCTGCTCGTCGCTCATGCCACAGCTGCAGCACCGTGCCGGCCACGTCTGTCTGTGTGCCGGGGTGATGTGGAATCGTGCTGAGTATAAGAGCGCGCCTGTTCCCCGTGTCATTGGCCGTCATTGTCAGCCGACACGAGTGGCCCATGCTGGTTTTTGTTATTTTTTTATTAACTGTTAATTTGGGGGTATACAGGTTTCTAATATGCACGGCAATATGGATATATTAGTCTTTGTTTAACGTTAGTAAGCTTCATGTAAAAAGTTGACCTCCAATGGACGTGTGACAATTACAGAGGTCACAGAAAAGTTTACTGGGACCTCTGTGAGCCATCCGATTAAGATGCGCCCTTGTGTAGGCATATGCCTTTATCTTTATCACTCTGTGCCCAGTGCCCTTGAACTTATGGGAGCCGTAGGAGTGAGGGACTCTGCAGGTGGTGTACTCTCTTGTAGAGCTATCTGGGTAAAGGAGGAACTTGCTTACATGTGGTGTACTCAGGGCTTTCTCACCTGCAAGTGTACTCGGGGCTCTGGGTAAAAGAAAAACTCACCTGCAGGTGTACTCGCCCAGGGTTCTGGGTAAAGGAGAGACTCGCCTGCAGGTGAACTCGCCCAGGGCTCTCGGTAAAGGAGAGACTTGCCTGCAGGTGAACTCACCCAGGGCTCTGGGTAAAGGAGAGACTCACCTGCAGGTGTACTCGCTCAGGGCTCTGGGTAAAGGACTCGCCTGCAGGTGTACTCGCTCAGGGCTCTGGGTAAAGGAGAGACTCGCCTGCAGGTGCACTCGCTCAGGGCTCTGGGTAAAGGAGAGACCTGCAGGTGTAATCCTTCAAGGCTGCATCTGTCTGGGTAAAGAAGGAAGGACTCACCTGCAGGTGCACTCAAAGCTCTGGGTAAAGGACTCACCTGGTATGTGTTCTGATTTAGAGATTTTCTCACTACACATGTTGCATGTTTTATAATTATGTGCACAGGCAACTTTAGCTAATTATGTTTATTTTCTGGATTGTAATTATTTACGTGAATACAGCCGTGTGTGTTGGCCGAATCACTTCTAGAGGTTATGCAGGTTAACATAGTTATGGTAGATCAAGTTAACATCGTTAGAATGTCTCTTTTCGAACTCGCTACGAATTACTTTGCAGCGATAACACGACTTCTGCAGTGGGTTATATTCCTTACAACCAAAATAAACAACTACATTTGAAAGATTATTTATAACGGCTACACGTAGGAATGTAGAGAACCATAAGATAATATCAATGCTTCATTGATCAGATGAGAGCTCATTGAGATAACGAATGTCTTGTGAACCTGGAAGAAAGTCGCTCCATCACAAGGAGCAGGACAAAGGGACAAACACGCGAGACACGGAAGGTCGATGTCTGTGGATCCTCTACGGTGTATAACTCGCACCACCACCACTGTGTTACTACTCAGGGATTGTAATGGGGAGATCTGTACGCTGGAAATGTTTATTTGTAATTATCAAAGCATTAATAAATTGCTCAAAGTGGGGGCGGCAGCATTGTGATGTGTTGGGTTCCAGTGTTCAAGGGCTGGCTGCATTGCACGGACGTGTTTTCGTTTTTTGTCACTTTCGCCGACACCAGTTCCTTAAGTTGTCCACCATTTACCATCCTTCAGTTACCGTGAAGGCAATCACAAGCACCACTGCAATCCGTCGCTCATGAGCAGCGATTATGCACCCCGACTCGACCTCTATCCCTGGAATCCCCGGCCCTGCACCCCGTAAAACCACGACTCTTGTCGGCAGGGCGACCACTGCGAGAGGCACTCGCCCAGAGGCTCCACAGGCGCATCTCTCGGTTGTGGTGGGGTTTCTCAGCATTTACAGAACGTGTTGCATTTCAATGACTGTTCCCTTTAGGAAAGTGCTCACAGGGTCCCCATATTGTAGCATGTATGGACTCCCAGAGGCATGGAGCAGCAGCGAATATTGATGATTGTAATATACTGAAGAGTCCTAGTGAGGACGAAACCGGTCTACAGCTCGCAGTTGCGATGGGCACATTTGTATCTTTGAGTTGGAGGACTAAACATTAACACGGCCACGCATCCATCTCTTGAGCTGGTGGTCTGGACAAGGCTGGGAGCATTGCGCGTGCACTGCGGTGGTCACTTGACCCGCGTGCAAGGCACCATGGGAGGCGTGCCCTAGTGCTGTTGCACCGAGCTTGAGTGGCCGCTCCGTGTGTCGCGCTGTTTACACACTAAGAGGGGGGCTCGTACGAGCCTCTACCGCCTGGCTTCATCCTCACTATTCGCGTTTCCGCGTTGCCTCAAAGTGCACCGAGCCTGGCACAGGCTCTGCAGTGACGTCACTCCTTAATGGAACGTCGCAAACTTTTTCGCGGACCGAGCAGCCCCCCACCCGGGTGACAAAACCCATTCACTGCTCTCTAAACACCAGTCGTGCAACATCCTTTATATTACCGGAACATTAAAACAAGTTGTTTGTATTATTACACGCTTTTATTTAACTCACTCCGTCTGTTGTCGTATCCTCAAAAAATCTTGTAACTCAATTTTTAACAACTTCCCAATGTGCTATTGACTGACACGTGGCTGTAAATCACCACGGTCCCTTACGTCACGGCAAGCCTCGGGGAGTCATGGCGAGGGGCGGGGGCTGTGGAAGGAGGGGCGATGGGGGCAGGAGGCAGGGGGAGGGGCAGGTCGGACAGTACATTTCATTAAAGCGTGTTTTTAAAAAGTATTTTTAAATATTTTCTTTTAAACGCAGCTGTGTACTTTTTGGCATTTAGGTCTTAGGGTTAGAGGGTAGTTTAATCAGGGTAGTTTACGTAAATTAATAATTGTATTAAATATCCTGATTACAATTTAGGGTGCTTCATAAAAATGTAAACACTTCTGAGAATTTGCAACAATACCACAATAAACGTGCATCTCTGGAGACCACCTGTAGAAGATTCCAGGCACGTGCTGACAATGATGGCGAACAAGTGGAGACTCTTTGACTTTGTGAAGCGATTAACATTACATTTGTTATCACGTTACAGTGCATCATTATCCGTTCTTTTTCCATTTAAAACGAAAGTCCCATACAAGTGTTAACATTTTTATTGAAGCACCCTGTATATTAATCGACGTTCGAAACAAGGCGCGCGTCCACGTTGCCACGAACCCGCAGTGGCATCGCAGCCCGCGGAGCAGCTGGAGGGGCGTGGCTGAGGCGGAGTTGTGGGCGTCACCGCCTGCCGCGTCACCGCCTCACAGCCAACGAGTGACGGAGCGCAGCCCACAGGAGGCGGGGCTGTAACAGAGGCCCCGCCCCTATTTATATCGGCAGAAAGTAGGCGTGGCGTTAACTGAGGGGGCGTGTCTTTGTCAACGTCGTCGTGGATCGTGACTCGCGGCTCATTGTATCGATTCCGCTCGGTCGATCCGGCACCCAGCTCAAAGTCGATCGGGCGGCCATTTGGGGAATGTCTCCGATTTGTGTCTGCAGTGAAACTCCGCGGTTCACGGAGCAAATAAAACGACACCCGTCGAGTGGACACCGCGAATCCGCGACGCCGATCGTCTTCCCGCGGGTAATCGAGAGTTGATTTGTACGTTTTTCTGTACAGCAACTTGCCGCTGTGGTGTTTGTAGATCTGGGGGGTGGGGGGGGGGTGCATTTGGTGCACGTGGTAAACCAATTTGCATGCGCCTCGTGATGGAGCGACGTCCCGGGTGCGACACAATGATCACGGTGGCGATGACGGGGGGCGGTGGTGCAGTGGCTGGCTCACTGTAGGCTTTGAACCTCGCACCCCACCATTGATTTCCGGCCACGGCAAATACGACTCGAGCCTGTGTCGATCCACTCTCATGGCGACTCAGCCTTGTACGAGTCCCTCGTGCAGTGTGCACTTTGGAGGTGAGCAATGGTGGATTTACACGTGATGGGGAGTGTGGTGATTGGGGTTGGTGGATGATCAGCAGTTGTAGCTGCAGGTTCATTGTCATATTTTTTATTAATCTAATTTCAACAATCATTTTCATCCATCTACCACAAACACTTTCAATATAATTCATCATCACAATTACTATAATCTTTCTCATACATCATTTAGAAACACTAATTGTCATATCACCATCATCTTTAACCTCGTCTTCATCATCCCCATCATTGTTATTATTCTGCACTTGCTGTGGAATTACAGCGATCAGACCCAATTAACGTGAATAGCTCATTGAAGCAGTTTAACTCACAAGACATCAGTCACGCATTTTTCATGCAACATTTTATTTTATCGTATAAACCTGTGCTATGCAGATAACGCATCGAGACGCATGTACACTGGTCAGTGAATGTTGTGAAGTGTAAGAGCTGCAACATGCTGCTGCGCAGCACCTTGAGGATGGCACTCGGGGTAAGGCGCCATCCCCGTGCCCGCCGCCCGTACAGCCCGCGGCTTTTCCCGCCCTCGCTACAGCGCTGCACACCTCTCGCAGAGCTCAATGTACCCGCCAGTAGATCCACGTCTCGTACGAGAATAGAAACAAAGTTTGTCTGGCTGGATTCATGTCTGGCTGGCGCGCGACCGGCACTTGGCCAAGTGGCGACGTCATCGCGCACATCTGCGCGATGACGTCGCTCACATCGAACAGCGTTGAGCCGGGTTCGTGCGTGCTGACGTCATGTCCCCCGCTCCACCCACCAGCCTGCTACCATAGTGTAGTGGTGATTGTAGCATCACTACTGTGTGCACACGTGTGACGTCACCATGTG
>JAAXLI020003033.1:0-11599 GCA_014621495.2 Entosphenus tridentatus | reverse complement strand
GAAACGTCGTGAGAATTGCATTTTATTATGTTTTATTTTTATTATTTCCCTTCTACGTGACTTTACCGTTTCGACTGCAGCACAAGCAATCATTATCAGGTATGAAAAAAACACAGCAAAAAAATGTGCAAAAAGTGGCGTTTTTTCAAATTTTCTTGCGGTGTTTTTATTTTATTTTATTATTTCCCTTCTACGTGACTTTACCGAAAGAACTAAGAAGATGAATCCCTGCAGTCACGAAAGCTTTAAATTGAAAAGAACTGTTCCTGTTTGGGATCGTATCTTAAGCTTTGAATTGGAAGCTAGTAAAGTACTGAGAAGCTGTTCTACATTAATTAGGTAGCATTACTGAGCTCCGTTTAGCTCCAAGCGTGTAATAATATTACAGTATATGCTTGAAATTAGCATGCCTATGTTTTTTTTATATTTAATGTTAAATTAAACACTATGCGTATCCGATAAAAAGAACATATGGCGTTGAGCAGCGGTGCAGTGGTGTTCGGACCGTGAGCCCAGTGACCCAAGACTAATCTCGGACACGGCTAACTTCAGTGGAGCGCAAGATCTGAACCACCCCCTATGCTCCGACCGCCCCACTAACCAACACTGTGGTGATGTATACTCAACCGACATGGCACAGAGAGGCCTTCATCCAGCAGTCAATTGACAGCAAATAATTACAATGAGAACACGCTATAGCATCAATATCTATAACCGTGTTTTATTACGCTCTGATATTCCGTAAATATCACATGCTGTTTCTCAAAAAATAAGACTTGAAGTAGAGTGCAAAAAGAGAGAAAATTGCACTGGAGAGTGGGATGTTTACAGAAATTACAGGCGAACCTGTACACAGGCCATTCATTGCGAGACCTTTTACAAAGCCACACATTTTACATTACAGCTCTCAGCTTGTTCAGAAACACTGCAATCATTACTGCAAGCAGGCGTACGTGTACGATGAACTTCTTTCGCAGCGCGCGTACCCAACCGTGCCAAATTGAAAGGTGTGGGGGGGAAATGGATGTCTGAAAGGGTCTGTGCATCTCAATGGTGCGACTTTAATGCTAGGATTGGGTGCAGCAGAGTAGCTAGCGGTGGTTGACATGGACCCTGGTGCTAAAGTGAAATGGGGTCTCCTGTCTGTTATAGCCTGGCACCTGGGACCCTCTAGCCCGTGTACTTCATAATCGGAACCCCCAAGAAAGTTATGCAATGGGTGGGGTTGCATGCTTATTCGCGTAGTCAGAAGAGTACGCTGAACGGTGAATCAAGACACTAATGCACAGTGGCCGCACGGCAAAACTTTTTACGCCATCTCTATTCCAACGCCTCTGACCAAATCTCACAGAATGTGCCCAATCTCGTCAGATCTCGGAAGCCAAGTCGGGTTGATGAGCAGGCGGGGCAACCACCATGCACAGCAGGTCGTTATATGCTGCTGTTGGGCTAAGTGATGAGCAACAGAGCGCAGTGCAGCAAAATTCATTGTTGTAATGTAGTTCTATGTTGTGGCGCCTATGGTCCATGCCTTCACCAACCCACACGGCCCAGCGGGGTGATGGATGGTCAAATAACCCCTACGACATGCACGGTGGGGAGAGGACATCATCCAGCAGTGGACTAACAAAGGGCTGTACATGCACATTCTGCCATGCAGCCAACTGCATAGCCGAAGGAACAGATGCTGCTACAGCATGGTTCATGACGGCGAGTGTCCTCTACGATCCATCACGTCTCCCTCCTCCTTACAAAACACACACAACCATTTGTCATTTCGATTTTCGTTTATTTTGGAGTTCACAAAGTAGAAAGCCCGAGACACAAATGCCTTTGTCTTTTGTCCTATAAATTATATTCCAATTGTGCTACGGGGTGTCACGTTGCGAGATTAAAATATTTTTTTTTATAATTTCGACTTGGAACGCGCCGTCGCACAGCGTTCACTCGCGCTCGCAGCGAGAGACAATGACTCAACGGTGAAGAACCACAGACAGGTGGGTAGGCTGAACAAGCAAGGTGATGCATGCCTTGGCTAACAAAGCACCACCCTGCCACAGAAAGGATAAAGCAAATGTCATAATTACTTCTGAAGTCACCTGCACTCGGGACACATTTTGTTTATATTCTCTGCAAAACAAGAGCGTTTGTCAATGAAAATGGAAAAGGTGAATACAGTATTCTCCAAACATGAATAGTTATAAATCATTGGAAAACCCAGGTTTCCCTTACTTTGAGGGTTCGGTTTGTGCGATTTCGCGTATATGCGGCTAACCTGTTTCTATCCAATGTGCACTGTAGAGTACGTGCTTTTAATTTACTCGTATGCGGCCCGACGTGGGACAACATTGTGTGCGTGCTGCATGCGCTACTCGGGAGGCAGGCATCTCGTGGGGGTTTCGCTACGTGCCCCCCGTGTTTCGGAACGCATCTACTACCGCGTAGAGTGAGGGAGACCCGTATTTGCTCGCGAATGCGTTGTTGACAGTTGAAATGACCAATTTGGTATTCATTATTTTTTTTTTACAAATATTCCTGAGCGCAAAGACCCCCGAGAGACTTCAAGTGGCCAGCAACAAGCAGAACTATTTGGGAGGGAATTCCATTACTTGACAAACCTGGTTTAACAATCACGAGTGCTTTGCAATGGTTTGAACCCCCGATCTCTCAGCCGGTGCCAGCTCAACACTCCCAACACAGTTGTTAGACCCCAAAGCCAGCGGACCACCTCTGTGCGAGCGTGACTTGGAGGCGCTGCATTTATATCCAGGCTTTTGTTGTTACCGCATCGGGGATCCGTTTAGAGAATGCCCCATGGTGAATAACACTCACACGTGAGACTGCCACTGCAAGCTCGTCTTCATTCGCTGTCACACCGCTGTTGATTACACAGGCCAGCGCTTTTGAATTGTCAAAACCCTCAGCCACCCCAATTACAAAGCAGCTTTTAAAGCCCTCCTGATAAGATGACGTTCACAATGCCGAATGGCGGAGCTTTTTACGTAATCTGCACACAGCCACATAATTCCAGTGCGCTTAAGTCAGATGGGCCCAACGCAGTTAATTGAATGACTGACGATTTTACCCATGCAGTTGGTATTGACTGCATCGGATGAAACCAAGACATTGGCCGTTGAGAAAAATCCGTTTTGGATTATAAAATATATATAGCCACGAGACCAGAAAATGTCTCCAATTTAAACGTAAATGCAAGAAGATTATCTGAAGCATCTTAATCCTGTTTTTGGCCACAAGGACTTAAGTTAATTCCACCATAAATTGTGCGACACTATTCTACGTAATATTAACATTTTATTTCATACAGTGTCATTCATAAAAACTGCAGCCCGAAATGCTGAACAATGTAAACCACATTACTATCAATAACGGTACGAGAACACCACAGAAACAAAACGAACGTGACCAAGGGTACGGAGGCGACTGCAACATGAACTAGGCGGGAAGGACAGCAAAACACTTTAGCTCCTGAGATCAGCGAAAGTCTCGAGAAAAAAATGACAATAAGGATAGTTCGATTTTACACGATGCTGTTCGTGAAAACAACACCCCCAAAACGCTGAACATCACAAAGCCCCAGCACACATCAGCTGTGGGCAGCAATAAACGACAACTTTTCTGCAGAGCGATTTGAAAATATAAAAGGGAGCCGATTTGTCGTATGGTCAATGAGAGCTTATTCCGCACAGAGGAAGCTGCAAGAACGAAAGCACCCCTTGCCAGCAGGCACGTTAAATGGGGTCACCTATGCCACATTCACGTGGCCGCTTAAATAGCGAGCCGGCCTGGCCTTCTTCTTCTTTCGTGCGGCTGATGTAGATGCGGAGCAACAACTACAATTTCACATTCAGGTGGTCAAGCCGGATAACGGCGTCAGAAGCGGTTATCGTGTTTGTGCATCGAGCCCGGTCACTGAACTGGACAGGCTCGGTCCAATTCCTACACCAGCTTTACTGGGCCTCATGCGATGAACCCTCCGAGACGGTCCGTAACTCCTCCACAGGTTCAAGGCGCAAGAGAGACGCGCCGTCAGTATTTCTTTTGTTTCAAGTGGAATGACCAAAAATATAAATTTAGCTTGGGGAAAAAAAGAGGTAAGGGAGAACGGAATGGGAGGGGCTGAGGCTTTGTGTGTTTGGCAAAACAAACGAGCCACGTTGAGCCATTCCAAGGACAACCAAGCACGGCATGGATCCAACTTCTAATGGTCATGGAGACGTCGCATTAGGTATCCCAATCTGAAGCAATCCCTAATAGCCTCGGATGCAATCTCGCTGACAAATCAACGTAACAGTTGGAGAAGCAGAGCACAGTTCGAAGGCTTGAGGCAACGACCACAAAAAGCTAACTGGAAGGTGCACGAGTTATTGTTTAATAACGTTCGCTTGTTATATTTATTTTCGAATCATGTAGCTGCAAGTCAAAATAAGCATGGAGCACTTATAGGAGTGTGTTTTGGAACACAATGTTTTTCAACACGCAGTCATTATGTGTTTACAGCTCAGTCAAGCACTCTTACCCTGTGTTTGGTGTGTCCAACACGATGGCATACAAGCCCATTCAACAACAGCCAATTCAATGGCGTGACTCGTTTTTCCCAGGAAAAGCTGATAGGGTTCGGTCTTTGTGTTGTGCTTATTCATGCCAGTACACAGCAGCTGCTCTTAAGAGTTAGGAACACACTAAATCAGTCTGCTCTTTTTTGTTTTTATAACCACCACGGTATAGCACCTTTTGCTTTGGCTAAAACTCTCAATGTGAAAAATAACAATCCGTTCTTTCCCCCATCCCCTCTTGTACGTGTGCAGCGCTTAATCATGGGGGGGGTTATTTGACCGCACATTACCACGCTGGTCAGTGCTGGTTGGTCAAGGTGGGAAGCATAAACGTGGGGGTGGAGGGGGGGCATAGCAATACAGTACAACAATAGATTTTGCTGCACTACCACTAGCCTCTGCAGCCCACAACACCCTAAGGGTCCTTTAATGCAGGAGACAATAGTAAAGAATGGTAAGATGTAAAAGTGCAAGACTGAAATTGCCGGCTCACGGCCACCGCTGGCAGAACGGCGTCCACTCGAGGGAGCTCGCGAGCCCATCGAGCGACAATAGTGGGAATCAGAATCTGAATTTATAATGGGGAAATCCGATGAGCTAAAAAGCTCTTTTTTCACAGATATCCAGTCAGACCAGGTTAGAACGCTACAATAATAATAAAAAAAACACGACAGGAGTTCAAAGTATACGAAAGGTAAGCGAATCATTTTAAAAATAAAAGATACAAATAAAACTAAAAACTATTTTTATTCTATCAGGTACGCTCCACTGAGACATATCGGCGAGCGACCGGGCTGTCACAAATGACAGCTCACTGAAGTGTCCTTATCATCGTGTGGAAATTTTACAGCAGCAAAATAAATATATACAAGTAATCTAAAGGACATGAATACCACATCCCACGTGGGTGGACCCAGACTGCTCGATTCACGGAATGTCGCGACAGACGTCACAAGCGAGCTGACGCATTACGTCATCGACCGACGTCATCGACCGACGTCATTAACGACGCTGGACAGCGCCCACACCTCCTGCTGCTGCAGCTGCAGGGAACCACGTTGCCAGCTGCGTGGTGCATCACACAACAACAACAAAACCCCACATACGCTCATTGCGCAGAAACTACAACCGGGCGGTGGGAGTGCATGGCTTGTTAAATATGTATACTGGAGGAGGGGGAAAAAAACAAACACATATCCTCCGGGCACACGCCGAACAAAAGACCGACCGACCCAAATGATGCCACAGTCAAATGGCCAGAATATTGAGCACACGTGCATCTACGACAGGTATCACGGAATCATCGGTACGAATTGTTCGTACGGGGGGGGGGGTGGTAGAAAGAGGGCCCGATTGCTTGCGTCTGTGAAGCGGCGGCCTCTGCCCCAGGTTTGTTGTCTCCAGGGTTACTTGCTGATGTCATATCCTCGTGGACCTCCCAGCCATCACACCGGGCTGATAAACAACACGGTGGGAGCACTTGGGTGAGCTATTCTCTTCACTGGAAATGAAGGAGGCATGTCGCGTGTGCTTATTTATTTTGTCACTCTACAATGCAGGCATTTGCACATTTTTTTAATACAACTGTCATCACCATCACCTTAATTCATGTGAGCACGATTCTCAGACATGCTCTACTGCTGGTTGAGAGCCTCTCCATGCTTAAGCCTCCCTATTCATGTTTTTTTGAAACAGAGATCGATTCGTAGTGGTGATATAGATGATAAACCATCAGTTATTCTCTATTCACTGTTGGACAAAAGCATTGCTTGACACTTTTCTCGCACAGTTTCTATAAAGTCTGCGAGTGCTCGATTATATCTGCACACTTCAATAACACACACACTTCCACCACGTACAACACCACCGAACACAATGTTTACTTGAACGTGTTAAGATGTTGTACAATGAGTAGGTGTCCAAGTGGCCCAGAGATCAGTGCATTAAGATGGTACCGCTGATATCCTGGGTTCATATCCAGACAGCCGCCCGTTATCAAACGGGGTTCCCCATGTGACAGGGGAGTTCATGGCCTCAGCCCGGTCACCAAAGACTGCAACGCATCATATTAAGTTTGGTGCTGCACTAAGTTCGGCTCAATTCGAAACCTGAGAATGAAACAAATTGGGTTGACTGTCACGTACCAAACATTACTCTCAGTGGCAAAGCAGGTGGGAAAGTGGTGCTCTCTACTGTGTGGAACAGAGGTAACCTGAATGGATCTCAGAGGCAGATCTGTGATTTCCATTTTTGTTGGCTGATCTCCAACACAAATTGTTGCAATCGCTCTTCCAGTTTCAAATGGATACTTTGTTTCATGACAAGATGCACAGAACACAATCGGGATTAAATATAATTGCAGAAAATTATGATATTGTTAAAATGCTATCAAAGAGCGCAGGGAAAGCTGGGGTCCGTTTCAAACATTTGCAGCAAAATACCAATCTGCCACAGACACACGTTAAACTCCAATACTCGAGGCTCGAAATGAAGTATTTATTTACACAAGGCCAGCCAGCCACTCCATAATAACAATTTAGCGGCAGGCGAAGGGCAGCTGCCAAAACTGCAGCAGAATATACTGCTAAGCAAGAGCAGGCTGCCAAATAAATGTACATAAATGCAATTAAAAGCCAACACGATCCAATAAAGGAGCCCCTTGTTTAGCGTGGCCCATGAGGTTAAGGAGCACCCACTTTCAAATTATCTTTACCCCTCTGTTTATGAATGTGCTCCCAGGAGGGGGCAGGATGACTCGGAGGGGGATATTGCCACGACCGTACTGGAATCTCGTCGGTCAACAGCGCACCACCACCGAGTACTCCGCTCAAATCCCAGCGGCCACCTGCGATTAAACTGGAGTTTCAATGTAAATAAGTTCATCGTTTCAGCCCAGTCAACAATGACTGCACAAAAATAATAATTGCATGAAAGGTTGTTATTTTTTTTTGCATACTGTAGCGGTAAGAATAAAAAAAATGGTCCAATTGACGCGTGGTAAAGAAATATGTTTTACAGACGTACAGAAGCATTCTGCCGCAACTTCAGCAGAATTACTGTCATGTCATATTCTGGGTTGCTTCTATGACACATGGTGGTGCAATGCTCACTGCGAGAGTCACTAATCTAAATACGTTTGTCCCACGACATGACGCCGATAGAACAATTGGGAATATATTTTTGTCTATTTTGTGCTTGTATCACCTGTCTAGTCATTTTCGCCTACAAATTCCCAGATGCCCCACTAGATGGTAAGACAGAGCTCCAATTAAGCAGGCAGGCAGACTAGTGTTCATTCGTTATATACATTTTCAGGGAATTTCATAAACATATGCAACAACCAATTGTGCCCATTGTATATTTTTTTTCCAAGAGGCGCAGAAACATCCTTCTGGAATTCTATTGTCAGTCAGGTGAGCGTCACGCCAAGTCAAGAGATTGGCCCTGGAAAACAATGCCATAAAACTACTTCTACCTCCAATTCTGTAAGCCTCTCTCTTTACCCAAAGCCACACGGCACTCTTTCACGTTAGTTTCCATTGCCCGCATCTTATTGGGAATACTGGAAACGCATATCCTTAAAACAAAACCCGAAATAATATGAAATGGATAACTGAGCTATGTTTCAGTCAACAAAGGGCAGTGAAGCATACTCCGTTGTTGTACTCGACTTTCCAACGTATATACACTCCCCTCCTTCACCAAACCGCACTGCCGCCCACCCAGTGCGGTGGAGCATGGTCAAACAACCCCCACGGCCCACAGCGCGCGGGGAGGCCCTCATACGGCAAGTGAATTGACACAAGCAGGGCCATGGCTTGTACCTACTCGTACAAACGAGCTCGTAGCGACAGTCCGAAAGGAGGGCGTGTGGAGTGTATTGCTGAAGTGCCTTTGTCTTCCGACCGACATGAAAATAGGATTGGAAAGGGGCCATGAGGACCACACTCTCAATGCAGCGGCTGCAGCAGAAGGGTGAGGGGGGCAGGTATTTATTTAAGGACGACCTGGCCACGGCTCTCATTTGGGATGGAACTCGGAGAGCAGAGAAGCGAGCGAAGCAATCACGATGTCACTCCTCTCCGAATACTTAGCGTACACGTGCGCGCATGGACAGCCCTTTCGTCAAACCACTGGTGGACGAGGTCCTTCCCACACCGTGCTGGTTGCCGGGGGATTACGTGACCATAACTCGCCACGCTGGTCAAGCGCAGGATCGGTAAAGGCGATGAGAATGGACGCGGGGGCCATAGAAGTACGGTACGATGGATTTTGCTGCACTGTCCTCTGCTGACAATGTAGCCACTAAAAACTAAACTAAAACGATAAACAATTTTTATTTGACCAGGTAAGGCCCACTGAGTTTGTAAGCTCTTTTTCAGAAGCGACCTGGCCACAAATGATAGCTCAACGCAGTGGCTTATCGTGTGGAAATTTATAGCAGCCAAATACTTGAAACGCATGTTTATAAATGTGGAGGGAAAAGCCAGAGTACCCGGAGAAAAATCCACGCGACCATGGGGAGAGAGACACGCAAACTCCCAAATATACAGCAGGCGTCAGGGTAGTGGATTGAACCCACGGCCTCCTGTATACCAGGCAAGGTAGTAAATATCTCGCCACCGCGGTGCCTGGGGGGGGGGGGTCGCTCATACAAGTGCTATCCTGCCTCAGCGCTGCTTAGCATCCAAGATCTGATGAAACTGGGTGCCTTGCAGGTGATTTAGTCATAGACGCTTTCAAATGCCATCACACACAAAATCTCTCTCCACTGTATTACACAACGTACATACCGCAGGTGTATATAATTATAGACGCTTCGAGGCAAGTACAGCAGCTTATAAATAAACTCAACTATTAAGTCGTTTTTTTTCTTACAAATCTGTAGATCTCGTCTCATTTCATAATGGGGGTTTTGTTCTATTCCATTACTTAATTGGTTTCTCTCAGAACACTAAACTGCTACAATTTAATCTGCCCGAGTGGTGAGACTAGACCGGTTACGTTTGCGCGCTTAAAACACTGCCAAGGAGCACTACTTTTTCCCAAGGTGTTTTTTTAGAGGCATTGTTTATTTGCTTTACGATGCACGAAGCAGACAACCGAGGCATTTCCTGCATTGAATAAGGCGGGGGGGGGGGAAACCGGCTGCACAAAATTTTCTCTGTCAGCTACACACAACCTCCCTCGTTTGAAATGCATTGAGTTTTGAAAGCGTTGTATTTGAGCCATCATAGCTTTGTTGTTTTGAGGGAAAAAAAATACTAAACGAGAGCCTTGTCCAGAGTAAAAGCCAGCAACATTAAGCTTTTGTGCGGATTACAACGAACAATGGGCTCCCATCACTCAGGGCAGCACCAATCCTGTAGGTCTCACAGATGGAATATAACATTGAGCAAATTCAATGGGAAGGTGTAACGGAGGAGAAACACACACAGCGCGTAATCTGTAGGCCATTTAGCAGCAAACTTTCTTTATACTCCTAGGTTTTTTTCGGTAAAGTCACGTAGGTAAAAAATATCACTAAAAGAATAGAAATAATTTTATTTTATTTCTATTATTAATTTTGGTAATTTGTAATTTTATTTTCTTACCTACATGACTTTACCGAAAAAACCTAAGAGTATGAATCCTTGCAGTCACGAAAGCTTCAAATCTAAACTTTCTTTAATTCAGCAACTAGCAATACACCGTCTGTGATCCAATTACCCTCATTAACGTTAAAAGGATACATGCAGTAATAAATGACCAATTAAGCTTGTACGTGATGCTTTGAACTTTCCAAGGCCCAACTCATCGCATTGAACTGTGAAGTTTACAATTAGTAAAAAAAAAGATTTTAATGAGTAGCACAATGTATACGTGGAATGGTGGCACAGCAATTAGCCACTGCGCTACGAACCTGGTTTCCTCAAGTTCAATTCCTGACCATGGCTAACGTCAATAGCGAGTGACATCTGAACAGAACCTGGGGGCCGGTCTAAAGCAACCCGCCATGGCCAACCCGTGATGTATTGTCAAGAGGTCCCCCCAAGGCTCCAAAAATGTGGGAAGGCTTTGATCCAACAGTGGATTGACAAAGCACTGCGATTTATTTATTATTGTTCATTTAAGACAATGGTCTGTGAAGAAGCGTTCCATTTTATAAGGTTTCTGTAAATGAAATTATAATTGCATTCATTTTTGCTTACACGTGCAAATCTTCTATATATATAAAAGATACATTTGTGAATGTGTGTCTGTTCTAAATGTTTAGCATATTTCCCGATAAGCAACAAACTGGAAATTTGGCATGTGGGTAGCTTCCAGACTGTACACAATGAAAAAAGTATAAAAATAGACTTTTGTATTTGGGGGGGGGGGGGGTGCGCAATAATGGATACATTTTGCACGGCAAGTGAGCGGTGACGTCACATCTGTGATGTCACCCGCATGCGGAAGCGTGACGCAGTGTGCCTGTTGACGTCACCCCCCCCCCTCCGCGTAGGCTGTGTATTAATCAAAGACGAAAATCCAAGTCTCGGGCGAAGCCGGGTAGTAAAGCTCGTGCAGACTAAAATGAAAGGAGCTTCCTGTAAAGATTTGCAGTCTAAAGTGATAAGCCTATCGAGAGAGATTTATGGACATGAAGAATGATGCATGTCTACACATTTTGATAATGCACATTTGACAGCAGAGTTATTTATGTATGCAGTACTGTTTCTATCATTGTTCAAATGTCCCTTCAAAATTCAGGTCCAGGTTTGGGTCTGTGTGTCCACATCGCTGTGGGCCGAGCTTCAAGGTTTGCGGAGGGCACTTCTTTAAAAAGGCCATTTCGTTCGGCTGTGTTGTTGTTGTTTATTGACGAGGACATTTGAAGATTTATCAGGATTCACACACACGCGTGTGCATTTGGGGCCGTCCATAAAATGACGTCACGCACCTGGGGGGGGGGGGACAAATTTTTTAATGTCGTCGACAAGGGGGGGGAGCAATAAGAAAGATGAAAACGCACATAAAAACGCAACGCCCTCCGCAAACCT
>JAAXLI020003032.1:0-11602 GCA_014621495.2 Entosphenus tridentatus | reverse complement strand
TTGCAAGTAACGACGTGGTACGGTACGCAAGCTTGAAAATCAGGAGAGGTAGTCAACATCTCCAAGCCACCGTGGCGCCCCAAATGTTCACCACATTGCCGGGACTTCAACAGCGCGGTTATCCGTTGCAGACCTCCGTCCACAGGAATGTGGCCCCTGCCTGCCGGCCAGGAGGACCGAAGTCAAAACCTCGTGTGGCTGTCCGGACGAACGGAGCTTCAGTTTGAAGATGCGCAGAAGCGTGGAGCCCTTCTGGTGACAATGTCAAGGTGAGGGCGTTAGCGGCAGAGGTCGCAAACGGGTTTTGATTCCTTACCCGTACCCGTACCCGGCCGCACCAGGGTCGCAATCGGGTACCCGTACCCTACCCGATACCCGGCTACCCGTACCCGGCCGGGTATCGGGTTGGGTAGGGGTGTACCCCATTGCGACCTCTGGGATGAAGCAATGTTGCAGGCGCGGGTGGGTTGATTCTAGGAACTTGAATTGTGAGAAGAGACAAGACGTTGGGAAAATGAGTGACAAACGGTTATTCACTAGTGACTCACGGCCTACCCGTACCAGGGTCGCAAATGGGTACCCGTACCCGGCCGGGTAAGGGGAGCCGGGTATCGGGTAGGGTACGGGTATCGGGTACCCGATTGCGACCTCTGGTTAGCGGGGCACGAGCTCACCAACGCGTCCACTTCAACCACGAGGATTCCGCTCGGTTCGGCCACTGCGATCGAGGGACGTGTTTGCGTGTGGAGGCGTTGATCCGATTTGCTAACAGCGACGGAACCTAACCAAACTCGCTAAGGAACTCACTTTCTTCAGAACTGCTTCTCGTGTTTAGTTTGTTGTCCTTCCCCCGCACCTCCGATTAGCATGGTTGGCTACGTACGGTATGCAAAAGAAGTTCCACATACAAAGAAAGACTAAGATCCCCCATATGAGCCTTAACAGACTGTTGGGGAAAGTACTGTTAGCGAGCACCTATGAACGCCAGCACGACAAACGAGAGGGTGGCCAACACCACGCCCGGCTGCCTTTGTCTCCCCAGTGACGAATGTTAACACACCACACCAGGTACTCATTTGAGGCTGAGTTGACCGAGAGGAGGCCCAGGACCAGTTCACATAATCGTCACTGGTGTTGGCCGTGAGCGGGAATTGAACTCGGGTCGCCAGGTTCGTTGAGCAGCGCGCTAACCGCTACACTACTGCTCCCCACGTACACACACAGAAAGATCCCCTGTATAGTGTATAGCCTTAACAGACTGTAGGGGCAAGTGCTGTTAGCGAGCACCTATAAAGGCCGGAACGGTACACGAGGGGGTGGGTGGCCAGCACCACGCCCGACCGCCTTTGTCTCCCCAGTGGCGATGTTTACACACCACACCAGGTACTCATTTAAGGCTGAGTCGACCTAGGGAAGGCCTAGGACCGGTTCAGATAATCGTCACTGGTGTTAGCCGTGAGCGGGAATCGAACCTGGGTCGCCAGGTTCATAGCGCAGTGCGCTACACGCTATACTACCGCCCAAGCTCTGCCGTCCCCTACGTGTTAACAAGCGTACAGCCAATCGATGATGAGCGTTCAGGCGTGGCAGGAAATCGGAGCGCCTGGAAAGCGTCCGAGCACGCACAAGGGGGCAACTCAGTCCCCAAAGCTCCCTGGGCGCAGTGGCAGCGCTCGCGCCTCACAGCAGAAGGGCCCGGGTTCGATTCCCCCTCTCGGCCACCTCTCTCTGCGTGGAGTTTGTATATTCTCCCGCCCCCCCCCACCCCTGTTCTGAATGGGTTTCCTACGAGTTCCTAGGTCTCAATCCATACCCCCCAACACAGTGCTACTGGGTATTGCCCACGCATCCCAATGCTAAGAAGGTAGCGATGGGATGTTTGTCCGAATTTGTTGCACCACCTTGTGCCTGCTCAGCCGGGGTGATGGGCACCTCGACGCCCGTGGGAAAGGAGCTTCAACCCCGCTCATGTGATCCACCAACCCTGGGTTGACTCAGTTTCTCAAAGAATGAAGGTAGCTGTGTCATTAAAAACACGATTAGGTATGTACACGCTAAACTATTAATAGAGTCTGTAATACAGGTTTTTTTTGGGTTAGATCGCATAAATATATAAATGTGTCATTAAACCCGCCACCACCTGACACAGACAATTAGTAAGATTTGTTACTTAAACGGAACGTGCCAATTCGTTACTAGTACAGCACACCGGTGTGTTGGAGGGCCGTACCCGGCCGCACCAGGGTCGCAAATGGGTACCCGTACCCGGCCGGGTACGGGTACCCGTTCCCTACCCGTACCCGTACCCTACCCGAAATGAGTGACAAACGGTTACTCATCAGTGACTCACGGCCTACCCGTACCCGTACCCGGCCGCACCAGGGTCGCAAACGGGTACCCGTACCCGTACCTGGCCGGGTACGGGTAGCCGGGTATCGGGTAGGGTACGGGTATCGGGTACCCGGTTGCGACCTCTGCCGTACGGGAACTCAAGCCTGCTTATTTCACAAGGGTCCTGTCAAGTATTCTGCAGTTGGGAGCGATGCTGCTGCTGCTTGTTGCCATGAGCGCCTCCAACTGAGTAATTTGCAGGTAATGTTTCACCACCGTGATTTGTATCCAATAACATTGACATTGTGTGTGTGTTTGTTTTCTTTTTTTAGCTATTTGTAAGTACAGTCCAATGTCTCATATCGAACTCTGACTCATGCTCTTCCGATGTAACATCGCTGCCAAGCTGGCAGGTCGGTCAAGTTTCTGAACAATTGCAATCGCTCAGAAGTACATTGAACTTCGCCAAATGTCAACGGTGAAAAGGAAACGAAACGTACACAGGCGTGATGAAGTATAAATAGCTAAATTTCGATTTAAAGCTTTCGTGACTGCGGGGATTCATCTTCTTGGCTCTTTCGGTAAAGTCACGTAGAAGGAAAATAATAAAATAATAAAACATAATAAAATAATTCTCACGACGTTTCGGCCACAACGCAAGCAGCCGTCCTCAGGTGAAGAGCAGGTCTGTCGGAAAGACAGACGCTGTCTTTCCGACAGACCTGCTTGCGTTGTGGCCGAAACGTCGTGAGAATGATTTAATGTTTTATTTGTATTATTTTATTATAAATAGCTAGTCACCACCCTCGCCTTCCGTGCCTCGCACGCCGCTTGCGACACCGCGTTGGCACCTGCGCACGAGCGCGGATAACGAACACTCCGATGCCATCGTCAACAATGCCACCGCCGCCTTCGAAGACGACCAAACACGTGAGAGGCGACATTTCGGGCAATGCCCACGAAGTCGCCTCTGACACGTTCTCCTCTGTCATCCGGCTCCGGACAGAGTATCCCTGACACTTTCGTATCGGACTGTCTCATCCACAGTGTGTTCAGCCACTAGCACTGCAGGTCACAGCAACGCACTCACTTACTTACTCACCCACTCGCACAGAAAATCACCCACTTGCATAGACACTCACCCACTTGCATAGACACTCACCCACTCACCCACCAGCCCAACAACTCACCCACTCGCCCACTTGCACAACCACTCACCCACTTATCAACTCGCCCACTCACCCACTCGCACAGCCACTCGCCCACTTGCCCACTTGTACAGCCACTCACCCACTTACCAACTCGCCCACTCACCCACTCACCCACTCGCCCACTCACCCACTCACCCACTCTCCCACTCACCCACTCACCCACCAGCTCAGCCACTCGCCCACTCACCCACTCATACACTCGCCCACTCGCCCACTTGCACAGCCACTCACCCACTTACCAACTCACCCACTCGCCCACTCACCCAGCCACTCACCCACTTGCCCACTCACCCACTCACCCACTCGCCCACTTGCCCACTTGCACAGCCACTCACCCACTTACCAACTCGCCCACTCACCCACTCGCACAGCCACTCACCCACTCGCCCACTCACCCACTCACCCACCAGCTCAGCCACTCGCCCACTCACCCACTCATACACTCGCCCACTTGCACAGCCACTCACCCACTTACCAACTCGCCCACTTGCCCACTCACCCACTCGCCCACTTGCACAACCACTCACCCACTTACCAACTCACCAACTCACCCACTCACCCACTCGCCCACTCGCCCACTAGCCCACTTACCCACTTACCAACTCACCCACTTACCCACTCGCCCACTCACCCATTTACCAACTCATCCACTCACCCACTCACCCACTTACCAACTCACCCACTTACCAACTCACCCACTCGCCCACTCGCACAGCCACTCACCCACTTACCAACTCACCCACTCGCCCACTCGCCCACTTGCACAGCCACTCACCCACTTACCAACTCACCCACTCGCCCACTCGCACAGCCACTCACCCACTTACCAACTCACCCACTCGCCCACTCGCCCACTCGCCCACTTGCACAGCCACTCACCCACTTACCAACTCACCCACTCGCCCACTTGCACAGCCACTCACCCACTTACCAACTCATCCACTCGCCCACTCGCCCACTTGCACAACCACTCACCCACTTACCAACTCACCCACGCGCCCACTTGCATAGCCACTCACCCACTCAGACACTCGCCCACTCGCCCACCAGCCCAGCCACTCACCCATCTACCAACTCACCCACTCGCCCACTCGCCCACTTGCACAGCCACTCACCCACTTACCAACTCACCCATCTACCAACTCACCCACTCGCCCACCAGTCCAGCCACCCACCCACTCACTCAATCACCACACTGCTGGTCACCTCACTTCTCTTTCTGCGTCTTCCTTCAGACTGCTCCACTTTGGAATTCCCCCGTCCCATCGTCATCGACTCCATTCCCCAAATGTTAACAATAACAATAATAACAACATTGCTCAATTCAATAAACGCATTAACTCTATTAACTTTTACAAATTCCCTAGTGTCTGTTTGTTGTTGGCCCCTCGGCGTCTTCGGGCTCGTTGGAGAATGTGCCCAGAAAGTGTTGACTAATAAAAACCCAAAGCGGACTATAATCACGGTGACCTCATTAGCAGGCAATGCGACAACGTTGGCTCTGAGCGGGAGAGACAACGGCTCCCCGCGGGGGTCAGGCCGGCCGACAGGGCACCGGTGAGACGGGCGTGCGTGTGTGACCCAGAGAAAAATCCACGGAGAAAGATCCACGACGGGCAGAGAGACGTGCGGACTTCAAATATTCAGCAGGCGTCAGGGTCGGGATCGAACTCACAACCTCCTGTATAGCAGGCGAGGGAGTTAACATCTCCCAGCCACCGTGGAGCCACGGGGAGCCGGCCCTCGGCAGATGCCGCCTCACCGGCCCCGAATTACCCCCCTCAACTGTGCCCGGCCAAATCTCACCGCCACCGCCACTGCCGCGGCCGAAACACGGCTCTCGTTTGACCCAAATCTCCATTGCGGATAAACGATGAGAATTAAATGTCTTTCGTTTTTTAGACGCCTGGGCTCGATGTTTATCCAAGAGCCCATTTCCCCACGAAGGACTCGATCGACGGAGAAGCTGAAAGCGACGAGCAGCACGGCCACAAAGCAACGCGGGGGGCTGCCGATGAGGAAGCTCGCCGTCGCGTTCTCATGCTCGCCGCCGACATTTAACAAACCACCGACGACGACGACAACAACAACAACAACAGGAAAATATTTACTTCGGAACGTTCCAGATAAATGCTAGAACCGATTGAAACTTCGCAAGTGAAGACGTGCCCACGTGTTCATGGACACGTGTTCATGCTGCGCGCTCTTGCTACGACGGACTCCGTGGTCTGGTCGGAGCGGTAGAGGCGCCGGCACGAGCTGCCCGCGGTTCAACCGCCACGGAGCCTCAAACGAGTACCCGGTGCGGTGTGCAAATACCGCCGCTAGAGAGGCAAAGGTGGCCGGGCGTGGTGCTGGCCAGCCACCCACCCCCTAGCGTGCCATGCCGGCCTTCACAGGTGCTCGCTAACTACGCTTGCTCCAACAATCTGTTAAGGCTACACGGGGGATCTTTGTCTGTGTGGGGAGCGGTGGTGTAGCGGTTAGCGCTACGCTGCGCTACGAACCCGGCGACCAGAGTTAGATTCCCGCTCACGGCCAACACCCAGTGACGATTATCTGAACCGGTCCTGAGCTTCCCCTAGGTCGACTCAGCCTGAAATTAGTACCTGGTGCGGTGTGTAAACATCGCCACTGGGGAGATAAAGGCGGCCGGCCGTGGTGTTGGCCACCCACCCCCTAGCGTGCCGTGCCGGCCTTCACAGGTGCTCGCTGACAGCACTTTCCCCAACAGTCTGTTAAGGCTACACGGGGGATATTTGTCTTTGGTGTTGGTTAAATAAAAGCCTCTTAGGGGGAGCACAGCCTGAAACGCGGCTGAATACATTCGTGCCCTTCCTCTTTACGTCTTTTGATCATCACCCTGTTCACCCCGCTCATTAGCGCTCTGCGAGCAAGCGCCGATCATGCTGATGATGACGCGGGGAGGGGAGATATCGATTTGCAAAATGAAGGCGAGCGTGTGAGGCACGGGCCTCCCAGGAGGAATGACGATGAGAGCCTCCTTGCTCGAGGCCGGGGCGCCAGCACGCAGCGGCCGACTCTTCTCCCACAGGGCGCCAGGAGGATCCGTCGCGAGCAGTGGGCAGCGGACGGTGAGTACGCTCGAGGTTCATCCGCCCGCGGTAATAACCAGGGGGGGGGGTGGGGGGTGGGGGGGTGGCCTTCCGAGTCGGAACCACGCGCCTCCTCCTCAACAACAACCGGCGGCACGGGCGGTCGAGATTGACCACGGAGAGGTTTGGCGCCCCGGACGTAGCGTCCAGAGAGGAGACGGAGCGACGGAATCGGAGGGAATGCCACCCCGGACGGCCGTCCAGCGATAGGAGACGGAGCGGCGAGATCGTCTGGTGTGTAGCTGCTGGGTGGATCGTTCCCTTGAAGGAGCATGGGTCACGGCCGCCAGCTTGGGGAGAGGCCTTCAACCCAGCAGCGGAGTGATCGTGGCTGATGAAGACGAGCCGCCGCCGGGCGCCATGGAGGCGGTCGCGTGGATCGCGACGAGCGATATTTTTCTGATCGCCGATTTTTGCGCAGCGCTTTGATCAATGTCCCAACCGCTTTTTACCCTGCAACCCCGTCCGTGCGGGTCGTCCCTACGGACGCCATCACCACGCGAACCATCACCACGCCAACTCCGCTCCTTCTCGTAGTAGCAGCAGCAGCAGCGGCTTTTGGCTGGCCATCCAATAAAGACGGCGGTCACCGCATCGCACGCTTGAGGATGCGCTTCTGCGGCCGTCTGGAACGCTCTTCCTTCCGATATTAGGAAGCCGCTGGAGCTACGCACTTTGAAATCATCTAGTGCAGTGGTTCTTCACCTTTCTTCCTGCAGCCTGCACCACTTTGCTGCTCAGAAAGGGCATCTCGCGCTCCGGGGTTAGCAACCACTGATCTTGATTAAATTTTTTTATCTTGAATTTCTTTAAAACTGCTTTTTGATCGTTTGTTGTGCTTGCCCCGCACCTCCGGTTGGCTGCGTACGGTGCAATAAAAGTCCAACATACCCACGTATGTGCACAGACAGACACAGCTGAGCTACAACGCTTCCAACCTTAGTGGGAAAGTGTTAAGAGGACCCAAAAAAATCCCCAAACATGGGAATGAAGCAAGCTTCCTCCGGCTCTGCTATCGAGAATAAACATAAAAATAACTATTTAGACACGGGACGAAGCTCTTTAAGTGCACCACCGTGCAAGAGTAAATACAGTTCACTCATCGGGGAAGATCGTGCAAACAAGTGAACAGGCTGCCGCCTGCAGCTTTGTCAGACTGCGCCTCCACAGCTCTCAAACCCTTCAACCCTCAACCCCGTCCATGCAAATACTTCCACATCTGCGGGTGCCCAAGATTTCCGACGATAGACACGCGTGCCCCTTCGCCAAACTTTGCACAGGCTATAAACAAAAGCAACAGAAGATCGACCCAGCAATTGTTCGTCTGTGCAGGTGACAGTTTAGCAAAGAGAATTCCTCACCAAACGAGAAATCGGGGCAATGCTCTTCTCCCGTTTACAGCACGGGGCCAGCCGTGGAAATTCCACATTCCTATGGCAGGGATGTTGCTCATCCACGGCATAACAACTGTTGACTTCCCCACAAATTGCTTTTCATTTTCCGGGATGTTGGGCCGAGCGAAGCCCCAACCGGGTCTTGAACTCTCCGTGAATATAACCGGCCAGGCAAATGGGACAGCGGTCCGTCTAGCCGACTGCCATGCCGTGCCGTGGGCAAGTTACGGGGCTACGTCCGCCGTGAGCGCGCTCATGCCGGGCGACGCTGGCGACGTGCCGTGGCGACCTTCGTGCCGTGGCGAGGATCAAGAGAGTTGATGCCAATCCGCGCGAGATCCCTCCGTCTTTTTCGGCTGACAAACAGCGCCCGCCGATTTGTGATGACGAATGGGACGAACGCTGCCTACCCAGAGTCCACAGGGCTCAGCAGAAGCCCTCGGCTTGGAAGCCCAAATATTTACCGAAGCCCTGGCGGCGATGCCAGCTATCTCTCCGCGGCGGCGCTCAGCTGTTTGCTCCTTCTAAGTTCCCGTGCCCAATGGTAACAGCTGTTGTGGATGTCACACGAGCGGTGTGGGAAACTCCTCCACAGCGGCCGTGCCGCGGGCATCGGCGATGGCCGGTGACGGCGATTGGCTACGTACGGTGCGGAAAAAGTTCAACATACGTGGACACACTCACACGACCTCCTGTATGCCGGGCAAGGTGGTTAACATCTCGCCAACTCAAAACTCGCTCCACCAATAAGCGAGCGCAATTAATTTACTCGATTGTATTATGTACGACGAATGCATGGACGAGTGCGTGGACGAGTGTGGATGTGCCAGTAAAACATAGGCAAGGACTCTCTCTGCACGTTGCAAGTGTAAATCATTACAATTACTCCAAAAAAAAATTATTTTTTACTTTGTTTATTTTACCAGGTAAGGCCCACTGAGCCATGTGGCCCTTTTTCAGAAGCGATCTGGCCACAAATGAAAGCTGAGCCAAGTGGCTTATCACGTGGAAACGTATAACAGCCAAATAACTCTAAGTGCACGTTTCTAAATGTGGATGGAAAAACCGGAGGACCCGGAGAAAAATCCAGGCGACCACGGGCAGAGACACGCAGACTCCAAATATACAAGCAGGCGTCAGGGTCGGGATGGAAGCCACAAACTCCTGCACACCAGGCGAGCTGGTCAACATCTCGCCACCGCAGCACCCCAATGTGGGCCCGAGATTCCACGCACAACCCACCGCAGCGACGCGTGCGGCACGCCGCCCCTCGCTCACGCAGGGGACGGACGCACGACGCCGACGACGAGACTGAACGTGCACTCCCCAGCCAAGCGTATGGCTTCTAGATTTGAAGCTTTCGTGACTGCAAGGATTCATACTCTTAGTTCTTTCGGTACAGTCACGTAGCTAAAATTTTTTATTTAAAATAATAAAAATATAAAAAAAATCACGACGTTTCGGAGGCAACACAAGTCTCCGTCATCAGGTGGGACCGAACTAAGAGTATCAAGCGAATGGCGGCCGCGCAGAGCTGGCGAGAGTGACGGCGATTAATCCGCAGCGATCCTGCCAAGAATCGGCTCGCGGGCAGCTGCGAAAGTCCGGCGGCGGCGCGCCAGGCGACCCCACGCGCCGCCATCGCAGCGGCGGCGGCGGCAGACGGGAAATAAGACTCCGCGAGAACGTCTCCTCCTTCGGTCTCGAGAGCGTCTGCGGATTAGAACGCGAAATAAAAAAATCGAGGTACGAAGCGGAGGGATTTGGCACTCGCCACGCGATGAGCGTCGCGCGGCGCCGTGTGACTCAACTAAAACTAAACTCTCTTTTATTTTGCCAGGTGAGGCCCACTTAGCTATGCGGCTCTTTCTCAGAAGCGACCTGGCCACAAATCACAGCTCAGCGAAGTGGCTTATCAGCACGTGGAAAATGTATAGCAGAGAAACAATCTCAACGCGCGATGTTGACTCTACATGTGGAGGGGAAAACCGCAGAACCCGGATAAAAATCCACGCGACCACGGGGACACACAAACTCCAAATATGCAGCGGCAGGCGTCAGGGTCAGGATCGAACACAAACCTCCTGCATACCCAGACGAGGGAGTGAACAATTTTGTCGCCAAGTGACTCGATAACCAGGTGACTAGGTAATCAGGTGACTCGGCGACCAGGTGATGAGGTAACCAGGTGATGAGGTGACCAGGTGATCAGGTGACCAGATGATCAGGTGACCAGGTGATAAAGGTGACCAGGTAACCAGGTGACCAGGTAACCAGGTCACCAGGTGACCAGGTGATCAGGTAACCAGGTCACCAGGTGACCAGGTGACCAGGTGATCAGGTGACCAGGCGATCAGGTGACCAGGTGACCAGGTGACTATGCGTCGCTGTCGTCAGAATGCTGAATGTGCCGCTGCTGTTGTTGGGAGACGGCTGACCGGGGCAGCGTTTGAGAAGCGAGGCTGGGACGGGTCAAATTTCTCTTTGGCTACACTCAGCAGGGATTTCTCTTAAACCTCGCAGACAGATTTTTTTATTCCTTATTAGTTTGAGACGAACAAATGCCCACGCGAACACAGCAGCCGACGGTAAATATCGCTCCGTTTATCTCCAAAGGGAACCAATATTTCCGAGCTCGTGCTTAATGATTAGCATGCCGCCTGAGTCAGAGCCCGTGAAGCAGCAGCACCCTCCAGGCTCATGTTTCCGGCTTTAAGATGTTAACAGAAAGCACATGAGAGTGGCGGCTTCAGCTGGCCCCGGCCCTGGGCCACAGCCGAGCGGGAAATGACGTGACGAGGATATCAAAGGCCCTGCTAGCCCGCCACCCCGTGCACTCGGCTCACGCCATGCGTCCGTCGCCGCCGCCGTTGTGAGCACGCGAGGCCCAGCTTGCGGACACATTTCACCGAGAGAGAAGGTGGGGGGGGGGCACAGGAGGCCTTCAGCACCGCGGCCCACTCAACGTAATGTCTGTGCAGGCCGTTGTCAGCGTTGATGGGATAGCGCAGAGCAGCGCGGCTTGGCAATGGGCAATGGGCCCATTTATCTTCTTGGTTCTTTCGGTAAAGTCACGTAGAAGGGAAATAATAAAATAATAAAAATAAAACATAATAAAATAATTCTCACGACATTCAGACACTGTCTTCCCGACAGACCTGTTCTTCACCTTAGGACGGCTGCTTGCGTTGTGGCCGAAACGTCGTGAGAATTGTATTTTATTATGTTAAATGTTTATTATTTTATTATTTCCCTTCTACGTGACTTAACCGAAAGAACCAAGAAGATGAATCCCTGCAGTCACGAAAGCTTTAAATGGGCCCATTTATGTTTTGGCAAGGGGTCAGTGACAGGGATGAAGAGAAGAGAATGTTACTCTGGTAGCCTTCGCTGGCTCGTGGAATTCTTTGCTTGATTGCAGAATTTGATATCTTTGGTTCGACGATCGCCGCTCCACGGTGGGCCACGGAACTCTGGCGCACCGTGGAACCACGGGGATGTGGGACTGTGGGTAGGTGGAACCACGGGGCTGTGAGACTGTGGGTAGGTG
>JAAXLI020003028.1:0-10000 GCA_014621495.2 Entosphenus tridentatus | reverse complement strand
GAAACACAAGATAGTAAGTCGTACGTGCGTGGGGAAACACAAGATAGTGAGTCGTACTTGTGTGGGGAAACACAAGATAGTGAGTCGTACGTGTGTGTGTGGAGAAACAAGTTAGTAAGTCGTGTGTCTGTTGGGAAACAAAAGTCTTACATGTGTGGGGAAATACAAGTTAGTAAGGAAGTATTACTTGTATGTGAAGAAACACAGGTTAGTAAGTCTTACGTGTGTGGGTGTGAAGAAACACAGGTTAGTAAGTCTTACGAGTGTGTGTGTGAAGAAACAGGTTAGTAAGTCAAGTGCATTTCTCATCTCGCACTCTCACGAGTCCAGTCTGTCACGAATGCGCACCGATAACATGTACGTAGTCAGCTCTTTGGAACGACGCCTCAGGCTCAGGCTCAGGGACGGATTCCCCGTGACGTGAGCCCGGTTACTCCTTCCAGGTCTTACAGGGACTGCGCTGGTGGCATCGCCCCTACTGGGCATCTGTGAATAAGAGCCTCATAGCTCATGGGACTTCTCCAGTATCAATAAATGTTCCGATTCTGGTACGAGGTTCGCACGCGGCGGGCAATGGCAGATCGCCGTGGGCTGAGGATTGACGTGGGTCTGCCGAGGCCCAGTGGGCGTTGATCAGCAAGATAGTACGGAGGGGACAAATGCATACTCTTGGAGACGAGTCGCCATGGTTTAACAGAAAGCTGGTTTAGCTCGTCTCATGTCGAGATGAGATCATACATCCAGAAGTTTCACACGAGCTGTGGCGTTTAGCAACACGTAGCCTGCGACAGGGCAGTTAGGGCACGTGCCGTTGGCGAGGAGTGGTAGCGCCTATGTACATACACACCACACCCAGACAAAGGTCCCTCAATGTAACCTTTAACAGGGCAGTTGGTGTGGAAAGTTCTGAAAGTTTGAAGTGTAAATAAAAGTTTTAAAAAATGTGCAACAAAAGGGCATCCAATAAAAAAATGTGGAAAAAAATATTTAAAAGCCCACAAAGTAACTTTGGAGCCAAATTCCACAGGCCAAACGCAGAAAACCTCGAGAAAACGCTTTCCATCTCTTCCACCAGACCGCAGATTAGAAAAAATAGCTACCTAATAAAAACACACACTGGCGTAACAGCAAGTCAACGACGGCAACCGTCCAACCAAAATAAACCACGCTGCAGACCTATCAGAGCGACAGCCGCGCTAGACTGCTGTCCCGTGCACGGCACCGCCGTGAACTTGTAGCTCCCCCTGTCCTTCACTTGCGCCAGCTTGACGCGCAGGGACCCATTGGCGTAGGCCGCAGTCCGTCCGACGTAGCCGTTTCCTTCGGAAAACTCCTGCAGCTCCGCTCCGCTCCCCGGCAGGATCCAGCTCGCCACTTTCTCCTCGCCGAACGTCCACAAGACGTTGGCCTTGCCGAAGAAGGCATAGCTCAAGGACAGCGTGGAGTCGAGGCCAGGCGTCGAGATAATAGAGGTGCTGGGCACGGTCAGGTTCGCCGCACCGCTGGTCGTCGCGCCTGCGGAGCAGTCGGGAGAGCGATGGTGACGATGCGGTTCTGTATTTTCACATCAACGGCGCCATTTTGCTTTCAGGGTCGCCATTTTGTTATTTTTGCAGTGATGCCATTTTGTGGTTTTCATGACGCCATTTTTTCTATTTTATGCGCAGGTTTTGGCTCATTGTCAAGTTCCCCCCAAGGCTGCGACGATGTGAATCTGAGTTGTGGAGGGAATTATAGATCTGGAGGGAAGTCTGGATGTGGATGCGGGGCTACCTGAGCAGAAGGGTGGGGGCTACCCAAGTGGTGGGTGGGGTTGTGAGGTCGCTCATGCTCAGCACATGGAGGTCCGCTCGCTTCTTCCTTGGGGGCTGGTGGGTTGAGTGGGCATGGCTATATAGGCGTCAGTGAGGCTTACAGAGGGAAGGAGCAGCTGCCAGTCCACCATGAGTCTCAGCTGAGCCTCGCAAGACATTGGCAGGTCTCAATAAATTGCACGCTAGACTCTATTGGGAAGAGACAGTTGAATTCCCACAAAAATGCCCCCCTGTTGCGATTCACTTGTATGAAGAGGTGCTAGGTGGATTGACACATTGAGGGATCGTGAGAAACAGCGATGGCTTGGGAGGATAGGCCTTCATCCAGCAGTGGATTGTGTGGCTGACGGCGACTGGACGTTGCCGCCGCTGCTGCTGCCGCCCCCGAGTACAATGGCTTTCTGCGTTTATCCGGGATCTGAATACGCCGAGATACTTTTCATCATCACGAATCAGGGGCGAGGGGACCGCTCAATAAAATTTGGTGGAGGGGGTGGTGGTGGGAGAGGTGGTGGTGGTGGAGGGTAGTGGGACCTCTTCTCTGTCTATCTCTCTCCATCCCTTTACTCACATTCGAGCTCCAGCAGCACGGGCGCGCTCGTCCCATTGCTCACTGGGTTCTCCGCACGGCACGAGTAGCTGCCGCGGTGGCTGAATGCCAAGTTGCTGATGTTGTAGTCAGCGTAGGCGAGGCTCGTGGCAGCGGGCTTGAGCGTGGCGAGGAGGTCGCCATACTTATAGAAGGAGAACACGAGGCCGGCGCCACTGGTGACGCTTGCTGCCGAACACCGCAGGGTGGCACTGCCGCCAAGTTTGGGCGGCGAGGGCGGAAACAGTTGCAGCGTCGCGTTGGTGATGACCTCTACGTGGAGTCGTATGGTGGTGGTGGTGGGTTGGAGGGGGCAGAGAGGGTGAGGGGGGAGGAGATTGAAAGATAAGTTCAAGTGAGGTGGCGAGGCACGAAGGGGGGGGGGGGAGGTTTCACAATGGCCGCGTCGGAAGCACTGAGCAGACACGGTTGGAGGTCATCGGTTCGAGACTTGGGTCTGGCTGTGTGTGTATGTCTGTCTCTTCACAACCGGGCTGCTAAAACGTGTCAAGTTGGCACAGTAGGGGGTAGAGCTTGGTGCATCTGCCGGTTATCTCAGTCAGCCCACCCATGGCACCTGCTGGGTCTGTCCCGAGATCTCCTGTGTTTGAGGTGTCTTAACTCAACGTGTTTCTTTATTTCTTAGTTGCACAAAAACGAGCGTTTTCTAAAGTTATATCTTCGCCTGTTCACGTACTGCATCACCCTGTCGCACGGTAATAGACGATATCCACTCGCTCCCCACCCGGCACTTCTCATAACCCCACGTTTATATTGTAAAAACCGGAAGTGATATCATGGGTTCAACCAACGGAGCATCTAACCACAGGGGGGGTTTCTAAACAGTTGGAATATTCAAAATCAAATATAACCAGTCCGTCAACAAATGTATGGCAGATGTACATCAAATGTATATACAGAAATAATACACTCACTTTCTGTCTTATGGCTCTTACATTACCAGCCCCTAATTGGCTAGGCAGGGAGCATACCAGTTACTCTTAACTTTAACCTTAAGAGCCACAAACTCTTAAGTAATAATCTATACTTATAACAATAATAATTTCTTGTATTTCTGCCACTTATTGGCTGTCTTGAGCCTTCTCTTTATCTTATCCGTATACTTTCATGCTGCTTCTTGTAACAGAGCTTTTTAATAACTCGCTCTAGTGTGCTGAACTTCGTTTTAACACACACACACGACAGACTGAACTGTTGGAGCCTGGCATGGTCTTGATCATTCTTCTGGCTGAATCGGATTAAGTCGATCTCAGCCTGGGTCAAATGTTTACACTGTAAGCAGTTCCTTTTCAGGTCATCTTCTTGGTTCTTTCGGTAAAATCACGTAGAATGGAAATAATAAAATAATAAAAATTAAACATGATAAAATAATTCTCACGACGTTTCGGCCACAACGCAAGCAGCCGTCCTCAGGTGGAGAACAGGTCTGTCGAGGAGACAGAGTCTGAATGACACGCCCCAGGCTTGGAGCGACTATTTAAGCTGGGATGGAGGGGCGAAGAGCGCCTTGACAAAGAATTTGCATATCAAGAGGAATTTAGCATATTTATGGGAAATGCAGATATGCGATTAGTACTACTTGTGAAATGCGTAGGAGGTTTGGCGAGGGGTTTAAAGTCATTATGCTCGTGCATTATGCAGGATTAGCAGCATCAAAGGAAGGGGATAGGGGGAAGCATTAATAAAAGGAAGGAATGTTAATAGTATGTAGCTGCAGTAACTAAACCACCACGTAAACAACTAAAGTATAAACTACATATACCTTTTCCAGTGTTGCTTTAAGTTTCTGCATGCACTGCTTGAGAAGCATCTTCTGCCTCTCGTGGTTACTTTCAGCCTGACTGATTGTAGCTCGATACTCTTTTCTTTTATTCCTCAAATGCAGCAGAATCGCTTTCTGTTGGACAAACGATGCCACTGCTCTCTTCAGATGATACCAACTTGAGTAGTGATTGACAAGTCTGTTCACTGCATTAGAGTTTTCTTTGATACCGAGGAGATTGACTGTTACCGACTTCTTGATCTCATCGTCATCTGAGTTTTGACTCGTTTGAATTGGTCGTTCGTGCCATTCACTTGGAGCCATCCGCAGGAATTTGGGTCCCCGAATCAATTTTTCACTTTTGATGAAGTTTTCAGCTTTCAAACCTCTTGAAGCATGAATTGCTGGGTTCACTAAGATATTGAAATACTTCCAATGGGTCGGTTCTGTGGCCTCACGGATTGTAGCGATCCTGTTTGCCACAAAGGTCTTGAAAAGAGTGGTTCCATTCTCGATGTACTTCAGCACTGTAGTGCTATCCGTCCTAAAGGTAGACTCTTCGAGCTGCACTTGATGTTCTTGTCCGAGCAGCTTATCCACCTTCATGGCTCTTTCTTCTTCTGTGATAGACGATATGACATCTCTGCTGTTGCTTACCCACTTTGTCAAGTGGAATCCCTCACTAGAACACAAAGTTCAGAGATCTCTTGACAGAGTGACAGCACGGTCTTCAGATGACACAGGCTTCAAGCAGTCGTCGATGTAGAAGTTTACGCGTACTGTGTCAACCGCCTCTGGTGTTGACTCGGTTCTTCCATCTTCGGCTGTTCTTCCAAGTGCATAGGATGCACAGCTGGGTGATGAAGTGACTTCAAACAGGAACGCAGTCATTCTGTACTCCTCTGTGGCTTGACTCAGGTCACCACCAGACCACCACTCGATGTCCGCCATCGTACCCCAAAGTTCTTTTCCAAATCTGGTCAACACACCATTGAGAGTGTTGGCGAGATTGGGTCTTTGGAGTAACTGCTCATTCAATGAGGTTCCTTGGTATGTTGCAGTGCAGTCGAAGACTACACGGATCTTCTTTTTCTTCGGGTGGTACACCCCATGGTGAGGAATACACCACACTCTTCTGTATTCTCGTTCCAGCTGCTATTTAGGCACTTTCACAGCAAAGCCCTTTGCAATGTCTCTCGTGCAGCTTTTGTAGTCCTCGTGGAAATCTGGGCTCTTGCTCGGCCTTCTCTTGAGACTGCTGATGTGCTGCCTTGCAATGCAGCAGTTGTTCAGCATTTTCATATTCTCACTTCGCAATGGAAAACCAGTGGTATAGTGTCCATCGGCCAGTTCCGGCGAATTGCCCGATGATGCTGGATGCAATTGCCAGCGAAACGTCGTACTACTCAAACATTGTAAATGTTGTGGTTTCACTCTTCAACACACTGGTGGGCTAAAGCAGTGAACTATTTGTCTTTTGTCAACGCGACACTTTTTTGCTGATTGGCCGTGTCGGGTGGTGGAGGGTTACGACACATTTATAAATAACGCGATCTAACCCAATGACTAATATTGGTCGCAAAAGCCTACGTGTTAAATCTGCTGACCTTGTCACTGATTGCATGAACGGATGGTCGTCTTGTGACATCTCTGGTTTGTCCTCACAACTGCGTTCTGAGAAGTCTCTGTTGTATTGTTGGACTAACAGTTCTTCAATGTTTGAGATGGAGATACGGTTTGCTGTGAAACTTTGCCATTTTCCATTGGCATCTCCTGTTCTCATAGGTCCGTTCACTACCCATCCAAGAGTGGTCTTGATTGCGTAGGGTCCATCACCTTCACTATTTATCACCTTCTATGGTTCTATTGCTTGGTGTGCATTAGTTCCTATCAGCAGGCCTATCTCTGCCTCAATGCATGGGAGATGCACTTCTCTCAGATAGGGCCATCTCTCAACATCATGCTATAGGGGTACGTTTTCTTTCTTCACTGGAATGTCACTGTGGGTGAAGACCATTGGCAGGTCAATATAATATCCCTCTTCAAGTCCACTCACTTCCAAGTCTGACAGAATATAACTGTGTACCAACTTATCCTGACCCATGGTTCGCAGAAGTATTTCAGTGCTACTGCCTCTGACGTCGAGTTCTTTCCTCAGGGTTTCAGTACAAAATGTCGCTGAACTCCCTGGATCCATGAATGCGTATGTCTCCACACTCTTCTCACTTCTTTTGGATTTGATTTTCACTGGAACAATGGCGAGAATACAATGTCCGTCTCCAGCCCCGATGTAGCCACACGTTTCATGCTTAAGGGACGCAATAGCACTTGAGGCTATCTTCTGTTCAGTCGTGCCATCTTCATTCCTTTTAGAGGTGACACAGTTTTCTTTAAATGACGTGCAACATACTTGGATGCTTCAGGTTACACCCTTGACATGTCATTCTTTTCTTACACTCCTTGCTACGGTGCCCTTGTATAAGATATCCAAAGCAAAGTCACCTTTTCTTCAGAATTATTTTATTATGTTTTATTTTATTATTTTTATTATTTCCATTCTACGTGACTTTACCGATAGAACCAAGAAGATAAACTCAATTCTGTCTTTCTGTGGCTGTTCTCTGATCTTAATGCAAGAATCCAGTGTGTGATTCTTCTCACAGAATAAACAGGGTTTCTGGAAGGCATTAGCAGGTAGGTCTCGACTAATTTTCCGAGGTGAGTCTTGTGCGTCCCCCTCTTCAGAAGGCATGACGCTTATTGCAAAACTGCTTCCTTTAAGGCCACTCTTCTGATGGGTCTTTATGTCTGCAGTCTTGTCTTTTCCCTTTCCCGACCAATGCCTGTGTTGGTGTCCTGTATGTCTCCAAACAGCGGATACATTGCAACTTTTGCTTGCTTTCGACGAAGTCCACCAAGTCTGTAAACCTGGCTCTTCTTCCTCGTCTTTCTTGAACATTGAAGGCCTTCCCTCTCCACTTCTCTCTCATCTTATATGGAAGGTTTAAGATGATCACTTGCATGTTCATGGGATTATCCATTTCATCCATGTACTCAATATCTTCCACGGTGTTCCGACATCCTATCAAGAACAATGCATGTGTGTGCAACGCTTTTCCATCTTAATTTTTGATCTAAGCCCACTGCCAAGCTTTCTCCATATAGGCACTGGCTATCTTCAGCTCATCATCATAGTGCTTCTGAAGAAGCTGCATGGATTCCTGGTAGCCTCTGGTTGGACTCATATGTTCACAACTGCGCACAACATTGTGATTCTCCACTGGTTAATTGTTCCAGGTGTAATAAATCCCGTTCAGACGACGTCTTGACTTCAGAGTTGTTTATTCGTTTCTCCCGTTCACAGCCTTCCACCACATTCACACACTCGGTTCCCTCGCCTCCCTCTCCGCTCCCTCACGCTGCTGGCTGACAGCGTGAGAGAAACTGCCGTGGCCCGCCACGTGGCTGGAGCGGGACCATGGCACCAGCGTGGCTTCCCCCTTCGTTCCTCCGCACACTGACCACGTGCCGTCTTTCTTCACCCCTTATAATACCTGGCCCACGTGATACCACGTAGCCAATCCTCAGCTACAGATACTGTCCAGCTCCAGGGCTACGCCCCTTGCTCGACTCTCCATTGGCTGTGGGCTGAGGCCGGCAGAGCCTATCACTATCGCCCAGGTGTAACCTCACATTACACAGGTAATAAAACGTATCTTGGCTACTCTCTGTCTTACTGTCAATGGTGTGCTCGAAAGCTCTGATGAAGAACTTGTAGACAAGTGGATTACACTTTGAACACAGGAATGTCTCTGAGGAAGATGAGACAAATTTGCTGTTTAACAAGCATCTCTGTAATCTCGTTCTGACGCTGCATCACTTGATGAAGATCTATTTCATTCCTTTCAGGCATCTGGTGGTGTTGACTTGGGTCTGGTCTGTAGTATGGTGTACTTGTACCAGCCTCTCTACCTCCGGAAGGAGTTGATTCAGGGTCCTCGTATGCTCCTATAACATGGGCCGGCTAGGTTTTCTCAAATGCTCTGTCTCTATACCCTTTGTCCAGTCCTGAGATTTTGCTGGATCTTGTCTTGGTCTTGAAGTACTAATGCTTGCCATCCAAAGTGTCCACATATTCTCCAAACACCTTTAGCTTAGCACTGGATGCTGCAATAGAAGTCTCCGATTCCAACTGCTCCTTTTGAGCTTTCAGCTGTACTTCTTCAAGCTCGATTTCTTGCCTTGGCTAACAGACTGCGTGATCTGCTTCTTCTAGTACACGTGCCGACATTGTGGAGCTTTTAGAGGAAACTATCGAGTCATTTCCAGTTACGGAGCGATGTTCACTTGTGTTTTTGCTCCGTGGAACTGATAGTAATGATATGCTGTCTCCTGGATCAACATCATCTTCATCTTTCTTATCTTCAGATACTTCTGTGATCCACTTTTCCATGGGCTTTTCTGACTCTATATGGCCATAGGCGCCTAGGCTAGGTGCCTGCACCGCCGCCAACACCGCGCTTTCCTGCTCGATGTGTTTTCGCGCAGCTTCGTGCCCTTGTGCTGCCTTGTATTGTAGCTGACTTTGCCATGTCGTCCGCCATCTTGTTTCCTTAGTGCACGTGTTGCAAAAGGTTTCAAAACTCTCAAGAGTTATTCAAGGAAAATAACCTTTGCAGATCCGTTCCTAAAATATGCACCGTCTTGGCTTGGCAAAGCGAATACAGCTCACAGTCCTAGCAGGCTTCAGTAACTCATTAATGTTTGCTTGTCTTTCACTCTTGGTAACAATCTTCTCTCGTATAAACTTGATGGTGCCTTCCTTCTTAGACACGAACTTGTTGCCTACTTGTTGGTGAGACGAAGAGCGTTCTCTCTTCTCTCTTGCACGGCTTTCTTCCATGTGAGTAGAGTCTTTTACTTGTGTAGGCGCAGCTTTCTTGTACCAGAAAATAAGCTACGCCTTAAAACTTGTGGGAGCAATAAGTCTGACGCGTGTTTGAGATGTCTTAACTCAAAGTGTTTCTTTATTTCTTAGTCGCACAAAAACGAGCGTTCTAAAGTTATATCTTCGCCTGTTCACGTACTGTATCACCCTGTCGCACGGTAAAAGACGATATCCACTCACTCCCCACCCAGCTCTTATCATAGCCCCCATGTTTATACTGCAAAACCCGGAAGTGACGTCATGGGTTCAACCAACGGAGCATCTAACCACGCAGGGGGGGGGGGTTCTAAACAGTTGCAATATTCAAAATCAAATATAACCAGTCCGTCAACAAATGTATGACAGATGTACATCAAATGTATATACAGAAATAATACTCACTTTCTGTCTTATGGCTTTTACACACCCGACACAGCCAACTAGTAAGGGTTGTCACGTAAACAGAACATGCCAATTCGTCACTAGTACAGCACTAGTGTGTAGTGTATAGTGTAGTGTATAGTAGTGTAGTGTATACGAGTACAGCACACCGGTTGTGTGTTGGAGAGCCAAGCCGCAACATTTACAATCTGAGTACGACGTTTCACCAGTAATAACAACTAGCTTCATCAGGCGACAGCCAGATTAGTGGAGAAATCCAGCTGTTTCGTTCCTTATATAGAGGCGTCGATGTGGTGATAGCGCTTCTACCAGTGTTGAGTCTATGGGTAGTGCTGAGTCTATGCTGCAGTGTTGTGTCTATTGTCAGTGTTGAGTCTATGAACAATATTGAGTCTATGGTGCAATGTTGAGTATATGGGCAGTGTTGAGTCTATGGGCAGTGCTGAGTCTATGGTGCAGTGTTAAGTCTATGGGCAGTACTGAGT